>JALPQI010005080.1:0-23848 GCA_025490895.1 Thaumatotibia leucotreta | reverse complement strand
GATTTTTCGGAGTAGTCGGTCAAATAAACTTAAAAAAGCGTAAAATTTTAAAGTAGTAAAAAATTACTTGAATAACTACATAAATTGAGTATTCGTGGTATTTTCTGTCTTTGTTTATTGATAAGAACAACAAAACAGAAGAAATTTCACTTTATTTTTAAATAAAAAATTTAGAAGTTTTTTTTAAGTTTATTTGACCGACTACTCCGAAAAATCCTCATTATTAAGTATCACTTTTTTTTTGCTATAACGAAGGTTTAAGGTCTAGAGCAGTCTTTACATTACCAAAAATCCTTGGGATATGTTTTATTTTTTTATTTACGTACATTAATGCTATTTTGATGCGTTTTTAGCGTAAATTTTGAATTTGGTATTTTTTTATCCTACTTGTATCAAAGTGAGGACGTTAATTTTTTTGTCAGTAAATGCTTTATTTGTAGTTATACTTTTACAAAAAGAAACTAGTTAAAAAACCCAACGGTTTTTTTTTTTATTAATAAATTTCTTCATTTCAGAATTTCTTAAAAAAAAATTTTCAAAAATTCATAACTCGAAAACTACAAAAAATCGGTTAACATACATGGGGTATATTCTGATAGCTCATGACGTGAGGAATCTAAAAAAAATTTTTTGACGTCAAGATTTGGACCACCCTGTATAAGTGATACGATGCATGCAGGCCACGTTTCTCTAATAAAAAGATCGGTCGATCGATGTTATAATAAGATTATTATGCTTATACTGATGGATATGAGTACCTATAGATGATTTTATGAGATAAATACACTTTAATGGTAAAAGGATACCTTCTTATCAAATTCAATATCACATCATCAGTCTAATCGGGTTGGTAACATGGCCCAACCAATTTACTCAAAATTGTTTATAAATACTTATCCCTGAGTTATAAACATGAAATGGTAGAATTGCCCAAAAACCTTCTGTGATCGTAGTATTATTGTCATACGAGCTATTTTTAAGCACTAAATTGAGGTGGGCAATGTTGGCCTAAAACGAGATTACTTTGCCCGCCCTCCAAAGGTGCATTCAGACCAAAAGAACATTCGCTATTCTAACCTCCCACTCTACGAAATTTGATCGTTACAAAAAACGTGATTGGGTGATTTCGTAGAGCGGGCATATACACGGGGGTTTGCACGCACCTTAAAACGACAAAAACCTGATCTAAATGACAATCTAAAAATTATTTCTTCATGTGAGCCGATGCGTACGATACGATCACAGTGCACATGCTGAGCAGAAAAAACTTACAAGGCTTAATATAATTTTTTTGAGATATTTTAGGATTTCCGAAAAAAGCGGCCAATGTTGGCTAGTTTCACGGTAATATGAAAAAATGTAACATACAACCTCTTGTAATTATAATTAGGCTTAGGACTTTTCATAGCATATCGTGGTTCTAAAATCCTTGGAGCCGCTATGTGTAAAATTTGCGAAGTCAAAGTACATTGTAATATTAAATATAATGATTTATACCTACTGTCACATCGTTACTGAATTAATTTTATTCGAACGTAATTAATTTTAAAAAACGAACTTGATTTCATAAAAAGTGCATACGAAATTAGTTACCTATATCAGAAACCATAAAAAAATTAGACTATTAGTGTTCAAAACAAACTAGAAAAAGTCTTAAATCGGAAATAGTGATGAAAATGGCGAAAGTATCATGTTGTTATTCTCGAAAGGTTCGAATCTTTCGTATAAATTACATGTAACTTCCGATCAAGAAACAAAACTTACGTTACCTTTGAAGTAAATAGACTTCACGTTGACATCACATAGAGCATAGATTAATGATTCCAATTTATAAGTATTTTATCATAATTAATAATTTAAACTGTTTCAAACTGTTTCCTGTCAACTGATATTGAGATTTAGTCTGAGCAAAATGAAAAGTCACGTGTTTGTACGAGAGCCAATACATTCGGAGTATCATAACTCAATAAAATAATGCGAAAAAAAAGTATTTTACTCGTAAAACACTGAAAGATGCGAAAGGTTAAATCATAGCTCTGTAACGAAAGATGATACTGTATTTTTGTTCTTTCGTGTTATTTTCATACCTAATCAGAACCCTGATTTCTATGACATAATGTAGGTACCATAATAAAGAAATACCACGATACCTCGAGAACACGACATTAACGACGTTTATTTTTGACATACAAAAGAACTTAAAGATAAGTCTAAGATTAAGGACCGGACTATTTTTTGGTGAGTTGAAAGGATGTCACAAAAAAAAATCATAAATTTATTCTCACTAACTTTTACCTGCAGATGTGTAATGTACGTGATAAAAAAATCAAGCTTTCAATATAAACTTACTTAATGCCACTCAAGGAATAGCTTAGGAGTAAACGTAAAGTCAAACTTGCACTATTTTTTTTCCAAGACACCCAATCGAAAAACCTTCTTGGCTTATGATCGGACTAGTATCTCATTTCAACTCTAAAGTAAGGAGTAAAAGGTGCATAGCTTCCTGTTAAAGATGAAATCTCCAAAAATTCTCGAAAAAATAACTTTTTTTTTAAACGTTCGTAGCTCAGGACTGATGCGGCTGAGCGAGAGCGAGAGGGGCGGGGTGAAATGGTGTCATGCATAATATAGCAAGTGAGGAAAAAATACTACTATTTCAGTAGTTATTTCGGTCATCCGATCTTAGCCGGGTGTACCTTAAGTCGTATAAGTCGACCAACGTCAGTTTTGTTTTTTGTTTGGAAGTTACATGTAATTTATACGAAAGATTCGAAACTTTCGAGAAAAACAACATGATACTTTCGCCATTTTCATCTAAGACCGATCTAAGACTTTTTCTAGTTTGTCTTGAACCTAATTGTCTAGTTTTTTTATGGTTTCTGATATAACTAATTTCGTATGCACCTTTTATGAAATCAAGTTCGATTTTTAAAAATAATTACGTTCGATCAAAATTAATTCATAACGATGTGACAGTAGATATAAATTATTATATTTAATATTACAGTATACTTTGACTTTGACTTCGAAAATTTAACACATAGCGGCTCCATGGATTTTAGAACCACGATATGCTATGAAAAGTCCTAAGCCTAATTATAATATTGCGGCAGCAAAATATTTGGCCAGCGTTGGGATCACGCAAATAGGCACGTTAGATGTCGAGTTGCGGAAAATGGCGAGAATACAATATCAAACAACCGGCCAAGACCATGTCGGGCCATGCTCAGTATAGGGTTCCGTAGTTATTCGAAAACGGCTGGGCCGATTACGTTCGAAATGGTTTTATTTTTAAACCCACAGCCCACCAAAGTTTTTATTCTACCACTTTGTTAGCATAATTAATATGTATACCTGTACCAAATTCTAGTACTAACGGCCACTGAGCTATGCTGCGGACAGACAGACGGACATGGCTAAACTATAAGGGTTTTTTGTTTACTACGAAATCCTAAAAATAACGCATGAAGAAAAAAACCGGCCAAGTGCATGTATATCCATGCTCAGTATAGCGTTCCGTAGTTGGTCGAAACTGGCTAGACCAATTATGTTCAGGATAGTTAGTATTATCTAATCTATCAGCATTCCTTAAGCCAAATATGTAAGATATTTTTCATATTTTTCGAAATAGTGAATTTGGAAAATACCTTTACTCTTTTTGAAATACCTATTCACGGATACCCCACATTGTATTCACGTATAGAGGAGGAACTCCAATAGATTTTTTTTTGGATATTTATTATTCGAGTTTGTTGGCTTAACTAATATGTATACCTACAACAAATTGTAAATGGTCTCTGATCTAAGCAATGGGCGGACAGACAGACGGACAAACGCACGAAACGATAGATGAAGACTGATAGAGCGCTGGCACACTCTAGTACCATGCTAAGAAGAGTATGCTGACAGATAGACAGACGGACTAACGGACAGACAAACGGACATGGCGAAATTATAAGGGTTTTTTATTTTTTTATTTTAACTTTGCCCGATCATAACTAGTTTTTTTTAACGAAAAAGTGTTAACGTTTTCACAGCCAGTAACAAAAAAGCTCGTTTAAATTTGAATTCTAAAATGTTGTTAACAGAGTTCTTAATCACAATTGCGGAAATAACGCGTAATTAATTTTTATTTTTTGTTACTGGACATTGTTTTTTTTTGTGATTATTAAGAATTATTTCTATGTCTAGACGGATCCAAGGATAGATGGACGGAAAGAAGGATTAACCAACAGATAGATAGACAGTCAGACGGACGGACGAACAGACAGACTGTAAAAGTACTTACACCCAGAATAATTAAAAAGGCAATCATTTCAAGTAATATCCGGTCGAAATATTTGTTTCCTTGCAAACATAAACGGGCAGACAAACATACAGACAACGGATGGACAGATGAACAGACAGACAGACATACAGACAGACAGACGTACATGGCGAAAATGTAAGGGTTCCTAATTTACTACAGAACCCTAAAAAGTACTTGCAGCCAGAATAATTGAAAAGGCAACCATTTTAAATAATATCCGGTCGAAATATGTTTATTTGCAGAAATAAACGGTTGGACACACGGACGGACAGACATACAGACCGACAGACAAACAAACAGACGGATGGACAGATGAACAGACAGACAGACAGACATACAGACAGACAGACGGACATGGCGAAAATGTAAGGGTTCCTAATTTACTACAGAACCCTAAAAAGTACTTACAGCCAGAATAATTGAAAAGGCAACCATTTTAAATAATATCCGGTCGAAATATGTTTCTTTGCAGAAATAAACGGTTGGACACACGGACGGACAGACATACAGACCGACAGACAAACAAACAGACGGATGGACAGATGAACAGACAGACACACAGACATATAGACAGAAAAACCGACAGATGAACAGACAGACAAATAGACAGACAGACGGAAAGATCGACAGATGAACAGACAGACAAACAGACAGACCGTCAGACAGACAGACGGAAAAATCGACAGATGAACAGACAGACAGACGGACAGACCGTCAGACAGACAAACAGACAGACAGACAGACGGAAAGCCCGATAGATGAACAGACAGACAGACGGACAGACCGTCGGACAGACAGACAGACAGACACACGGACAGATAGACAGAAAGATCGACAGATGAACAGACAGACAGACGGACAGACCGTCAGACAGACAGACAGACAGACGGAAAGATTGACAGATGAACAGACAGACAGACGGACAGACCGTCAGACAGACAGACAGACAGACGGAAAGATTGACAGATGAACAGACAGACAGACGGACAGACCGTCAGACAGACAGACATTTCAAGTAATCTGGTCGAAATATGTTTCTTTGCAGATATAAACGGGCAGACAGACGGACCGACAGACAAACAGACAGACAACGGATGGACAGATGAACAGACAGACAGACAGACATACAGACAGACAGACGGGCATGGCGAAAATGTAAGGGATCCTAATTTACTACAGAACCCTTAAAAGTACTTACAGCCAGAATAATTGAAAAGGCAACCATTTTAAATAATATCCGGTCGAAATATGTTTATTTGTAGAAATAAACGGTTGGACAGACGGACGGACAGACATACAGACCGACAGACAAAGAGACAGATGGACAGATGAACAGACAAACAGACATACAGACACACAGACAGACAGACAGACACACAGACAGATAGACAGAAAGATGGACAGATGAACAGACAGACAGACGGACAGACCGTCAGACAGACAGACAGACGGAATGATCGCCAGATGAACAGACAGACAGACGGACAGACCGTCAGACAAACAGACAGACAGACAAAGGGATGAACAGATGAACAGACAGACATACATACATACAGACAGACAGACATTTCAAGTAATATCCGGGCGAAATATGCATGTTTCTTTGCAGAAATAAACGGGCAGACAGACATACCGACAGACAAACAGACGGACAACAGATGGACAGATGAACAGACAGATAGACAGACATACAGACAGACAGACGGACATGGCGAATCTGTAAGGGTTCCTAATTTACTACAGAACCCTAAAAAGTACTTACACCCAGAATAATTAAAAAGGCAACCATTTCAAGTAATAACCGGTCAAAATATGTTTCTTTGCGGAAACAAACGGACGGACAGACGGACGTACAGATAGTCAGTCCGTTCAGATAGACAGACACGCAGACAGAGAGACAAACAGACAGACAGAAAGATAGGCAGATGAACAGACAGACAGACGGACAGACCGTCAGACAGACAGACTTACAAACAGACAGACAGAGGGAGCCAAAATGCAAGGGTTCCTAATTTACTACAGAATCCTAAAAAGTACTTACACCCAGAATAATTGAGAAAGCAATAATTTTGAGGAATCAAACGGACAGACAGACAGACATGCAGACAGACAGACAAACAGACTGATAGACAGACAAACATACAGACAGCCATACAGACAGACAGGTGGATGGACATGGCGAATCTGTAAGAGTTTCTAATTTACTACAGAACCCAGAATAATACACCCAGAATAATTGTAAAAGCAATCATTTCGAATACTACGAGTATCTGGTCGAAACATGTTTCTTTGCTGAAACAAACGACCGGATAGACGGACGGACAGACAATCAGACAGGCAGTGAATCAAACAGACATACAGACAGACGGATGGACAGATAAACAGAAAATATACTTTCATTCGCCAAAGAAATGTTCGTTTAAATTTGAACTTTACTATGATGTCAATAGAGTTCAAGCTCACAACTGCGAAAGTAACGAGCTAAGCTGAGGTTAGACCTGGGCATTGATTTAAGTAAAAGGGGTAGATGAGTGAAGCTCATAGTTTGTCAACACGGCAAGCCATACCCGCACCCACACCGTCGCAATACTACACACTACCACAGAATATATAAAGTACAGAAGCTTCACTGCTTTGATGTTCACAAATGCCGGCTTTTTATGTACCTACACAATTATTATTACCAAACAAAACGGCGTGCGAGGCGACGCGAGCAGCTGAAATGGGCCGTATTGCGTAACGGAAAGGTCGCTTATAAGCCGCACGCCGTCGAAAACAGGGTTGTCAATTATTGAAAACTAATAAAATAACGAACGGCGCTATGAGGCGTCTGACAAATACATTACTGCAATGATATCTACGGCGTTAATAGCATTCATCTTGATTCAACAATTTAGTTCATGCGTGATTATAGAATTTACCTACGCATTTCATACACGTGATTCAAAAATATTTGTCTCAACTCGGTCGGCACCTTCTTTGTGCTTCGGCCGCGCGTGCCCGGGAGGCATTGTTTGAGGTGTGAGTGAGATAGCAACACGACTTCGCTAACTTTAGGTGAATATCCATCCGAATAATCCTGATAATAACACGAACATTCTAAAAATATCTGTAGACAGTATGTGAGGTGTGCAGAAATTAATATATCTGCTTAATGCATTTAAAAATAAAGAATTACGTTAGGTACCTACGCATTAATTACAAAAGCAGCATAAATAAGTAATGGTTTAATCACAATCGTAAGGCAGACGTAACACGGCATTTTCTCTTATTTGTACCAATGTACCTATTTTATATTATGGGAATAAAGTCAGACAACCAAATAATATGTTAGAAAAAAAGGCGCGAAATTCAATAAAAGTATGAGAGAACAAGGTTTTTAACTTTATTTAAATGTGCCCTTTTTTACTGACAAATTTGTCCGAAAATAAACCGTTTTGTCTGTAATTGACTTGAGTTTCTGAGAATTTAATTTACTACGAATGTAGGTAATAAGTGTATTATTATGTTCCTTACTTTTTAGTATCTCTCTGACGCATCGGCTGTGCGAAAAACGCGTCATGATAATTAACATTATTATTATTGCAACATGCTGCTATGCAGTATATTTTCGGCATTTTCATTTAAGATGCACATGTATAAAATAATCCTAATATTTGCAAGCAATACATTTCGCGATACGTGACGAGCCAGCGTTGTAAATTTAAACGTGCGTTCCGAGACAGCGCGCGCCAACCATTGAATAGACCACGGAGACGGGGCGCTGTGCATGTACTTGTAGCCGCGCGACGGAATCGCGGAGTGACACCCCCTTGACACTACTGTAATGTCTATGTGCACAATGCGTAATAGAGATAAAATAATACGAATTATGTGGTTGTGCAAACGACACCCCCATATTTTGCGCAATACACATGGAGCAACAGAGATATACATAGCAATTAGATCTTAGTGCAAGCAAGACATTCTCTCGATATTCTTTCTAATCTTAATTTTTCTAACAATCCCGCTACTCCTGGTACATCGCTTACCGAGTTTTGGGATTAGATATTGCCAATTTAAAGGGCTGACCTCTGATTGCATACATTTACAACGGTCATTCGGGTCTCACTTATACTGGACCGACTACGACGCCCGTTGCATCATCGGAATTACGCCTTTTACGCTAGTTCGGTAGCGTCGGAAAACAAAATCAATAACAATACGAGTAACGAGTACCTACTCATTTCATGATGAAACAGAATTAAAATGAAAGATGGTTTAATAGTGAATATAGTGCAATTATTTATATGAACGAATATTATTATTATCTCCTTTATTCAAATATTTTTTTAGGCTTAAGTTGCTATAATACGGTTATAAAAATAAATACAATACAACATACAAAATAAAATACAAAATATAAACACATTATAAAAACGTAATCTAGGATGCCGCCGGCAACGGGGCGGGCCCAAGCTGCTAAGGTCGCAGAGAGAGAGGAACCGACGGACTATCCGCGCCGTGTCCAGGATTACCGCCTTCTGCACATGACCCTTGATTCAGCCATCTAGCGAGAGACTCTTAAGACGTCGACGAGCACAGCCCCGCGCTGCGATCGATCTACCAGCACGATATTAAGCTTACAATAGTCCTGCTTGGCTACAATAGTCCTGTCCGTGATGATAGGTGTCGATCCCAATAGAGCGTGCTGGCACGACCATTTTCGAGAACTGGTGCAGTTGTGTACTACAGTATGGGCAGTATGGGCAGTATGGGACTTCAACGTCCACAAGGCCGTATTGAAGAGCAAGCTGCTGGTTTATAATACTGACTACGAGGTATTATTATTATTAATTACTCAAATGTAAGTACCATACATTGAACATACATTGAAATAATTAATAATTTTAATGTATGGTACTTACATTTGAACAGTAACATTTCAAATGTTACTACTCAAAACTATCACTTAAAAGTCAATATACCAGCTAATTTGAAGAATGACGGTAAAACTTGTGGTCAAATGACTTTGCCCCACTAGTGAAAAAGAAGAAAATAGTATTCTTTACGGAAAAATACATTCACACATTCATAAGTATCTAAGCATTACACAAAAACATCATGTCCATGTGCAAATAATCAAACGTAGATCACTATCCATAAAGAGTTTCAAAAATACCTAAGAAAATGTATGTTTAATTTCATAATGTAGCTATTTTAATTTAGCTATTAATTTTATGTATAAAATAAATATTGCAAAATAGACTTAACTTTGTTACATTCGTTTTAAATACTAGGAGCGCAGGAATTAAAAAATACATGTTGATCAGGATTTATTTGCTGACGTTATGGCGTGACGATGTACGTGTTACTCTCGTAGGTTTTAGATATTTATCTGTTTCTCTCACTCAAAAACAAGAATCATTTAAAATTTTAATTGTCTAAAAAATATATTATCAAATTATAAACAGTACTTACGCATGAAAAGTGATTCCGTGAGTTTTGTTTTTATGTTTGAAGCTGTTAAAGCAGTAAAAAAGGCATGATTTTCGCTTTTATACTATACTATCGGTTCCAGAAATTTTGGCTCCTGACAAGCTGTTGACACATGGCCTGCCATCACACGACTAATTCAAAACAGGTCCCGGGACCTATATTCGATGGCACACTTTCATGCGCCTGGTACCATATCTACCCCTTTTACTTAAATCAATGGACCTGGGTCGCGTTTTATAAAGTTACATTTAAGCTTTGTAAACTTGCGGCAATAACTTGCAAGTGTAAACTCAGCTTTAGGTTCGTGATCGGCTTGCAAAGGGTTAAGAAGTACACTACTAAAGGAGTGTATTTTCAAAAGGGCTTATTTCCACTCTTGCAATAAGGGTTATTTTTTCTATGTTTCCATAAGATAAATTATCTCTATTGACAAAGTGGAAATAAGCCCTTTTGAGAAGACATTCCACAGTTACGATATAATGATTTCATAACAAAACAAAATACATAATTGTGGGACAAAGTCATTTTGCGTCCAGCGGAATGTAGCCAGCAACACCATATTGCTAGTTGTGCTAAGCTCACCTGACGCCAATAGAACGCGACTCCAAGCATAGGGTTTCCATTAAGGGAAATAATAGGAACTGCAACTGTCTCCTTGAGCAATTCACGTATCGTACCTATCACTATGTTGACTATTCCAGACGAGTGGGATGCACCCATAACTACGTAGGTAATAGGAGTATGATGCAGGTTATTATAGTAAGTATATATATTTAATTACCAAAGAGCCGAACCCATATTACAAGCCAGGTGCCGGTAGTAGATCAACATCGGGCGTCTTACTCCTCCGTCTTACCTCCTTCTCATTAAACTCTAAAATTAACATAGAAAGAAATATCTACTAATCAGAAAGTTCATAAACTTACCATTATAAACATAGTTATGTACCTATATCATTGGACATCAGCTTAACTTAATACTCAAAACTGAAATGATAATTAAATTATATGAACATTATGTCGGAAAAAACATTGACATCTCAGTCAACAACTCGTTGTCAGGTAACCAATTTCCAGGCAAGTTTCCCGTCGACGGCGCTAGGAGGCGCCAGAATTGCTAGCACATATTGCATCCTTTCACTTAATTCAATTTAAACCTTTTTCATCATGCGGCCAATATCACACGTCAAACCTAAATGGCTAATCAAATGAAATAAAAATACGAACTATATTCGAGTGGAAAAGAGAGAGCGAGTGGCGGCATGTTTACGTCATCGCGAACAGTTTAATAATGGTTCACGGAACTTTATTTTTCGTTCATCTGTAGTAACGGTAACCAGAAAAGTTTTGTTCTTTCATATAAATCATATAATGTTCTTGTCAAAACCGTTATGTGAAAGAACGAAATTTTTCCGTTCATCTTGAATATTGTGAACCAGAAATATTGTGTTCATTTACAAAACCGTTACCGTATTTAACCGTTACTAATACGAACGGAATTTATAACGGTTAAAGAACAATATCAAATGGTTAATGAAGAACGGTTCCGATCCCTGTATACGTATCTCAGCGATATATCGCATTGCTAAGAGTAGTGACAGTTTTTATAGTGAGTTTTGGTTGTCAACGAACTATTGTCACGCCTCCGCCTGGTTCTATATCCGCAGTCTATCGGCAATTTCCAGCACCACGAGCCCACATCGCTCAGATTGAAGGGCGAGAAAGCCTCCCTTTTGTTGGGACTCAATAACTTGTCGCGTGAAGCTGAAATGTTTCACAAAGCGTCGTCAGTGGAGAAACGGTTTTTGTGAATCGTCGCTTGACCTGATGACTTCTTTGTATATTTACTTTGTATTTTTTATTATACAGTTAAATATAAAACAAGCCCAAAAATATATTATTTAATAAGTAGTTGGTTAAAATCTTAGACTGGACAAGTAAGTTAAAATTAAGATTTTTAAATGTTTTCTGCTTGCGAGTCCTAAATACAACTGATAAGTGATAACAGAGTATAAGAAAATTCTATATTAATAAATGCGACTTTATAATACCACGACAATGCAAATAGGAACATTTTTGCGATGAGTAGTCCGATCGGCATGTCATATATTATTAAATTTAATAACTTTACGTAATTATGAAAAGCTTGAAAACTTGCATGAATTTATGAAAAATTGGAAGAAAATCATGTCGCCTGAATTGTTTACATTTATTTGGCTCTTTGAAACATAGCACACAAGTGTCAAGAGATAGTCATTCGCGCAACGTTGTTAGAGTATTTTTTTAATTTATTAGCTGACTATGTAAAGTAATTCTCCAGTTAGTTTACCAGGCACCTATTTCTATAGTTGTGTACTTATGTGTGTAAAGTAATTTAGGTGCCGATATGTTACCATTACTTTATAATATAGTTTCAAAAAGAATACGCCTTTAGTAACTATTCTTCACTGTAAAAATAATAAAAAAATATCAATATGTGCGAAGCTCAAACCGGTAACTAAGTATGTAGACTATAATTTCACTATCTCTAAGGAAACAGCTTACAAACAAACATTAAAAGCCCACTTAAGCCGAGATGTAGATGCAAGATTATGACTACATTGAAACATGATCCAAGTCACAAAATTAGTTAGTTATTGCCGCCACAAACCTGGCTGAGAGAAGTGCCGGGTAAATTATACCCCAAGGTGGTGGAGGATTTATAACTAAAGGTCGAGAAATGCCGTCCAAGAGAGGAGCTTTAATCCTTTTGATAGTTTCGGTCATTTCAATCGTGACATCGTGAGTAGCAGTAGACTAAATGCTACAAACTATACGCAGGTGTGCAACCTTTAGTCAGAATATATTTTTGAAAGTTAGAATGCTTTATCTCGGTCAGTGCTAATTTGCTTGCTCGTTCATGCATTTAGTGAAGCAAATTGAGCAATGCAGCGTTATCTTGATAAATGTTCCTGTTAGCTACGACTCCACGAGATCGGGAATAGACACCGCTTTAGGCAAGCGTACCCATAGGACGCCCTGTTACTCGCTGGACTGATATTCAATCTGATTGCGGGAGGGCAGTCTTTCGATGGGGAAAGCCCAGGATGGAGTATTAATGTAACGTGATGGATGCTTAAGAATATAATATAAATTAATATTAAATAATATATTTTCATAGTATAATTGTATAAGTTTAGCAGTGAATGGACTATGGTTGATGGCGTTGCAGATTTATTGAAACTGAGTCATAGGGTTGTCGCACTATATTAATACTTTCATTAGTGGGAATATGTTATTTTGTACATTTATTTTATCACATATAAAAAAGATATAGATATAACATATTTTCTGAGCACTGTTTTAACTACTGCATCCCAACAATTTTTATACTTGTATATCTCAAAATTAGTTGATGAAAACCAAAGAACGTAATGTAAATGATACTAATTGGTATTTGTCATCCAATATCAATTCCAATTGGCGTTCCATTCCGTAATTTGTCCCAAAAACATATTACTCTTATTAGGTACCTGTGATACATGAATAATAAAACTTAAAGGAATATAATACTTACGAGAACTTAGTTTAAAGGTTACAAATTGTGGTCGCACCTGATCAGAACTTGGACCAAAGTCTTAGTTGGGGACAAACGCGTTTATTATAGTAACAGTTTACCGCTTAATTAAACTTTGTACCTAATGCAAAGCAACATTGTATTTACGGTTACAAAGGTAGGTTAACTGCTGATTATTTTGCTCTGCTAAACATAAACGCGATAGGTATCGAAGTTAAAAAATGGTATAGCAACCAGTAACTATTGGATTTTAAAGTGAAATAATAATTATTGTAATTTTTCCAAAACTAGTAGTTGTGTTCATGCTTTGGAGAGAAGCAGGCCTAGCCGTGATACCATTCTGCATTCGTGTACGATAAGCGATAAGTCACGTGATCAACATAATGTTACGTTCGTGGGGTGGGTTTTCTATAGAAAATGTATAAATAAGCCACTAATTAAAACTGACACTTTAATTACTAATTAAAGGAACAACACCAAACTAAAACAGTAATCACACACTTAACACGTCACACTGATTCACTCTCAAACTCGCCGTTAGAATCGCAGTTTTCGCTCTTGATGTTATCTCTTCGCTGTCTCGATAGAAACTACTCCTCGGCCGGGTCATGTGTGTATTTATACCAGCCACTCAAATCTACAAAGTACGAGAAGATTCGACTCTAGAAAGTTCCCGAGTTAGGTGCGCGAACATTCTAGAGTATCGCTGTCTCTTTCTACAGGTTTCTCTTTCACACCCGTCCAGAATGTTCTCTCTATAGCTGTCTCGTTCACATCTTTCCAGAACATTCTTTCGTGCTGTCTCTATCTAATAGTGCTTTCTCTTTCACTCCTATGGGAAATTTAGCTATATACCGATTTGTACTTGAGAGGCTCAAAAGGGGTCCTGAAAACGCCTGAAAACGGGTTTTCAGGTTATTGCGCCATCCGATAGAGGGTATCCTGAAACGGCCTGAAAACATGTTTCAGGCGCCTGAAAACGACGGTATCTGGGGTGAATATTTGATTTTGTAGTATGTGAAAGAGGACCTTCTGAAACGGCCTGAAAACGCATTTCAGCCTGCTGAAAACGCTTCTAACGTGTCTAAAATCATATTTGTAGTTTTTATCGTGCCATCGGCGTAACACTACCCCCTCCTAAGACATGCTCGTCCCGAGCATCATTATTTCCGTGGTATTTGGCGAGCCGGTCAACGGGAACAATCTTGCATGGGCTTCGTAAATTCCTCCGTATCCGATACGTAACGTCATTGATCTTCGTAACCACTGTACGAGCTGCCATCCATGGTTTACCGTACCGTACTTTTTCCACAACTACACATCGACGCCCTCCCTGACTTGCTGTTCCTGGTAAACGCACTGGGACTCGAACCTGTGCCTTTGGTAGGAGAACAGGTCTTCTAGAGCAGTAAACATTCCCACTAATTCTTCCTTCCATTGGAACCTCATCAAATCTAGTTTTCAGGACTCCAACTTCCATGTCAATTTTATAACCATGGCACCTCATAAAATCTAGTCCAATAATACAGTCATCAATTATGTCGGCAACAATCACTTTGTGCCGATAAATGTGCTTGCCAATTCTTAAATCCACTCCTGTCTCTCCCTTGATGGGAATATACTGGCCAGTGGCTGTAAGCAGCTGTAGATGCGTCGGCTGGACTACATGACCTCGAGTCAGGTGTTTCAGAAGCAAATGATTAATCACCGTCCGAGAAGCTCCGGTGTCGATAGTAAGGTTACATGGTATTCCACCAATTTCTCCCTTGACGACCAGACTATTCCCGTCGTTGGCTTGTGAGATAACTACTGGGACATTTCGACCTCCAGCCAGCACTCGTCCCTTAGTCCTGGCTCTTACTCGTTTCCCTGCTGCGGCTCTGGTCGTACAGAGCCCTTATTCCTGGTCACAGGGGATTCATCTCGTTCTCTCCTGCTGCTTCTTTTCGGGCAACTAGTTTGTATATGGCCACGTTCTCCACAATGGTAACATCGTGGCCCAAACTCCCGACGTGGTGCAATCGGCTCCCTAGCAGATACCTCACGTAGCTTATAGGATCTTGATGGATCTTGGCGTACAGCTTCAACTTCTAGGGCATGAGCTACGGCATCCTTAAGGCTTTCGTGGTGCCCTAGTCGTACTGCCGCCCTTACTTCCAAATCTCGGATTCCATCAACAAATGCCTGCACCAGCATGGTTTTTATCCAAGAGTCAGCTGAACGTTGGTATGCCTTTCTGACCAGCTTTTCAATTTCCAGGGCCCATTGTTGCAATGTCTCATTACGTCCCTGCGTTCTGTCTTTCAGTTGAGCTCGGTAGACATGTTCTAGATGACTGTCTCCGTAACGGGCTTCTAATGCTTCTAGAAGCCGGTCGTAAGTTTGCTCTTTTCCAAGAGCTTCTAGAATTGTAAGAGCCTGGTCACGAAGTGCCAGCGTCAGAGCCGTCATCGCTTGCTCCTTACTCCAACCGTTTGCTTTGGACACGGACTCGAACTGTAGCTTGTACGCCGCCCACGAAGATGTTCCATCAAAAGGAGGTGCCTTAAATTTTCTACCTCCCGGCACAGATATCTCAGGTGTACAGGGACTGATGCCACTAGCTACTTTTAATTCAAGCTTCTGGAGGCGACGCTCAACCGCTTCCTCTACAACATGAATCTTGTTCTCCATGTCACTGAGCTTCCCTTGGACTTTGTACATTTCTTGCTTCCATTCAGTAGCAGCCTTGTGCAACTCTTGAAGAATCAATTTCGACTGTTCTTCTTGTTTCCGCGACTGTTCTTCTTGTTTCCGTGACTGTTCTTCTTGTTTCCGCGACTGTTCATCTTGTTTGCGCGACTGTTCATCTTGTTTGTGCGACTGTTCATCTTGTTTGCGCGACTGCTCCTTCAGGAGAATCAGAATAGTTCTGAGGTCTACGTCTTGAGTACTCTTAGCCTGCAAACCAGACGTTCCGGGCTTAGATGCAGTATCCTCACATGCTAGAGGTTCTTCAGGTACTGCAATATCCTCCCGCGCTGCAGTTTCCTCGCGTGCAGCTTGGCTCCGGGTCACAACTCCTTTTGGCTCGGTCTCGTTGTCACGTGGCGTTATACCCATTTTCTATCCCGCTTCTGACACCAAATGTTACGTTCGTGGGGTGGGTTTTCTATAGAAAATGTATAAATAAGCCACTAATTAAAACTGACACTTTAATTACTAATTAAAGGAACAACACCAAACTAAAACAGTAATCACACACTTAACACGTCACACTGATTCACTCTCAAACTCGCCGTTAGAATCGCAGTTTTCGCTCTTGATGTTATCTCTTCGCTGTCTCGATAGAAACTACTCCTCGGCCGGGTCATGTGTGTATTTATACCAGCCACTCAAATCTACAAAGTACGAGAAGATTCGACTCTAGAAAGTTCCCGAGTTAGGTGCGCGAACATTCTAGAGTATCGCTGTCTCTTTCTACAGGTTTCTCTTTCACACCCGTCCAGAATGTTCTCTCTATAGCTGTCTCGTTCACATCTTTCCAGAACATTCTTTCGTGCTGTCTCTATCTAATAGTGCTTTCTCTTTCACTCCTATGGGAAATTTAGCTATATACCGATTTGTACTTGAGAGGCTCAAAAGGGGTCCTGAAAACGCCTGAAAACGGGTTTTCAGGTTATTGCGCCATCCGATAGAGGGTATCCTGAACCGGCCTGAAAACATGTTTCAGGCGCCTGAAAACGACGGTATCTGGGGTGAATATTTGATTTTGTAGTATGTGAAAGAGGACCTTCTGAAACGGCCTGAAAACGCATTTCAGCCTGCTGAAAACGCTTCTAACGTGTCTAAAATCATATTTGTAGTTTTTATCGTGCCATCGGCGTAACAATAATTTATGGAAATGGCAACGTGATTTTTCGTTCAAATCTTTTCTTCTCATAGATTTATTACTTATCGCTATCCTACGGTTGCAAAATGGCATCTTGGCTAGGTCCGCAGGAATGTTCTCGATGCTACAAATTTATTAAAATAATAGACAAAATTTACGTCTAAAATAAATAAATTAAACATTGATTCTGAAGAGTAATGAAGATAATGTGTGGAGGTGACTACGTTTAATTACGTCAACAATAATTTTATTCTAAAAAAGCATCTCGATTTCAGCACACATTCGATTATTCAAATATACCAGTTGCATTTTTAGCATATACTATATTTTGAATATGTGGACCAGGTTGAACTCCGCAGCTATGAGGATTGGAACATCTGACAGGAGCTGGTGCATTCTGCGGATTAGGACATCCGTGGCCTAGGCTTGCTCCGAACTTATCGAACAGCAATGGTATTAGTACAATATGCATCAAGGGAGGAAATTACGGAATTACTAACGAGTGTGTTAGAAGCCCGACGCTGTCAGGCGGAGGGCTTTTCTGACTCGAGTTAGTATTCCGCTTACCGACCGTGATGCATACAATGTTTTTCATCACACTTGCTGACAAAAAAAGTCTTAAGACATAATATTATTAAATGACGTACTGACATTTCTATTACTCCCTAGGGAATTTCTCGCTACGCACGCAAGCAATGGCGCGCTTAGACAGTGCAAGTGTGATAAAAGGTATTTTATATGTACGATCACCAATTTCACACATGTATGCAAAATTCGTCTTGTTACCTACGTTTCCGAAAAACTGAATGAACCCTTGGGTAGCAGCACAATAGATCTAATAAAACCGGACTTATCTATGAGGGTGCGTCACCTTCCACATCCATAGCTAGAACAAGTGCGTCATAGACAAATACAAACAAAGGTACGAAAACATCGACATAATATTCAATATTACTTTTACCAGGATTGTTATTATCGTAAAAATATTTCGCTCCATGGTAATACATCAAATTAGCAATTACGAATAAGTAGGTAGGTAACTTTTATATACTTAAGTAATATAGATATGTCGGAGTCTCGCTTCAGTTGGTGCAGGCAGACCTGTACGACACGTCGAGTCATCGAACGCCAGAATTATTATTTACAAAGAGAACAGTTTTGTTTGCAATGTTTACAATTAATTTGTTAAGAGTTACTAAATCTAGAAAACGATAAGCAATGTATTGCTTCGAGTGGTCTTTGTTTTGGTCCATGCAGATTGCAGGTAGATAATAAAACCCGGTTGAGATCTACCCGCCTGTGAAGCAGGTAGTTTATGACCTGACAGTATAAAAGGTCACTAGCGCTGTTTTCATGATGCATTCGCATTCGCGCGTTAGACTTAGAAACAAGTAATTCTTGCTTTAGACATTGGAAAGTCAATTCATTCTGATTCCCGCGTTAGACTTCGAAAGATTGATTCTTGCCTAGACTTGGAATTGATTCTAATTATGATCATTCCTTCCCTTAAGTCAGTCTATCTTGAGACCGCGAATAGATTTGATTAAGTGCACTCCAGAGTAAGAGGAGTTTGACTAGATTCAGTAGTTCGTTAGATTCGGATTCAGATCCTAGCATCCTGACGAAAGACGTTATTTCTTGTGTTTTGAAATTGGTGAAGCATGGACTCAAACTTAGAACTCTCCAGTCGTTTTCCATTAGTTGTTGTTGTTGTTGTTTAAAGTGTTTTGATTAATCGTGTTTTAAGTGTGTACCTATTGTAATGATCTAAAATTGTAATTACCAATGATTTGAAAAGATTAAAACATACAACCCGCTGAGTTTCTTCCTGGTTCTTCTCTGTTGTGGTTTAACTCTTGCGAACCAGAGTAGTAATAAAAAAAGATCTTAATTCATGTTGTGTCTTTCATTATGAGTCCATGCCTACATGCATAAGTGCGTAGATAGCTAAACCATCTCCCTATAGCTCGGCCGGAACCTGATATAAAAGGGCCCTACGCCGAAAGATATAAAGTATAGCGAATGATAGAGACTGGTAGAGAATGCCTTATGGCATTAAGTCCGCCTTTTGTACATCAAGTTTTATTTTGTGCAATAAAGATTAAATAAATAAATAATTAAATGTTCCTTGTACATATATGTAAAGAGCATTTGTTTGAACTTTTGGTATCTACTTGAGGCCAGTGTATTATATAATTATATTTATTCCAAACAAAATTATACATCTCATAAATGTGTATGTACAGTGGCGTTCAGAATTGCATGAACGATTTATCCACACAATTTTGAACCCGACTGTACACTGTACAGTCAGCAGATGCAGATAATAAGAAATAAGCACCCTTTATACTGCAAACAAATGATAGATATATTGTAAATTAGATATTTGTTAAATTTACATAACCAATTTAATAAGTAGTACGGGTAGTACGTAGCCTAGTTCCGAATGTCTTCAAAGTATTAATGCATCTAGTTATACTCGTAAGTAGTGTATTTAGTGAAAATGCTTATGCAAATTCTAAGCACGTGAGTTCAAATCCCTGGGTGCCTAGACAAGTTGCAAATCGCTAACGCTTAACCGTCAATCGTAAACGAAAGGCAGCTAACTGTCTTTGTCACACTAATATGAAAGAGTAACCGAGAGGGAAAACTACGAGACGGTACCAAGCGTAAGCGTTTGGCAACTTGGCTACGCGTCCTGATCGTTTCAATAGCAATTGATTTTTCTGTGAAGAGAAAACTCGTAGGTATCCCTGATTCAGGGCAAACACATCCCATCACATCACATCATCAGCTTATCTCACTCAACTGCTGGACGTAGACCTCTCCTATTGACTATGTGTATTAGACGCATTAGGAGGTAAATGCTCATAATCGCCACGCTGGGCAAGCGGATTGTCGATCGCAGTAATGTGTCCACTATGATGACTCTGCTCATCATCAATCTTCTATCTAATAATGGTCTGTGACACTTCAATCCCTTAGCCCCTTAATCCAAGGCAAACGCAAGCCGATAATTTTTTTGAAAGGTAGATTGGTAATAAAATGTAGGTAGGTACATAAAATGCTTGAAGACTAGCTATCCTATAAAACAATACGTGTTAAGATTCCACCGTCCACATTTCTGTTTGCTTATCGGCTGCGACAGGCGATTTTGTGACGTCAACCGAAGGTGACACACCTTGTTAAACTGATTGTGTTGTTCTGACAGTACAAATAATAATAGAATCCACTGAAACAGTAATAAATGTCTACTATTCCTACTAAATACACAACGAATCATCATCATCATCATCATCAGCCTATGATAGTCCACTGCTGGACGTAGGCCTCTCCTATTAAATGCGTATAGACGCATTAGGAGGTAAATGCCCATAATCGCCACGCTGGGCAAGCGGATTGGCGATCGCAGTAATGTGTCCACTATGATGATGCTTCTGCCCATCATCAATCTTTAATCAAATATGGTCAGTGACACTTCGATCCCTTAGTCGACTCATACGACACCCGCAGGAGGAGTTGGGGTGGTGACAAATGTCTTCTTTCTGCCGTCACCACACGGCCACACAACGAATAGAAATATTTATATTTAGTACCTACAAGTAACGTGGGCTGAGACGAAACTAGGGATAAACCAAGTTATAGTAAAGTTATTGCCAGTGATATACAATAAATATTTGTCAGCCTCTGTAGCCTAGTTGGTAGTGACCCTCCCTACGAAACTGGAGGTTTCGGGTTCGAATCCCGGCGAGGGCATTCTTTGTGTGCTGTCGTTGCTGTGTCAGATGTCCCAAGATATTTATCTTATGTTATATTACATCAGCACACTATCTTAGTCGACTGCTAGGCTACTCTCTCATTACCTATGAATACCTCACTAGTCTCACTACCAATGACTATGAACGCATTAGGACGCCCATAATCGTCACGCTAGCAAACAGGATTGACGAACGCAGATCTTTAATAAGAGAACGGTCAGTTCAGGTTCACACTGCCGTCACCATGCGAAAAAAGATACAAGTTGTTTCAATTGTATGCAAAAGTAAGGATAAATTATCGCGAGCTTTGAATTGAATTTTGTATTAGTGTTACAAAAGCAAATACTTTTTGGTGGATCTTATTTACCGTTGCAGTTAAATTTAATATTAGTCTGATAATTCAATCATCTGTAGCAAATATTCTGCTAAGTAAGTACTTACATATATAAAATGTCTATGAACATGTATATGTTTCCGTCTTCTAGATAATCTATCTATATAAACGTGGCCATGGATGTGTTAAAGAGAAAATACTACTAACAGGAGACACAAACGGGAGCGCCAAAGTTCGTTGGTGCAGTGCGCTTAACTAAATACTCGTCAAAACTTTACTCCCGATTACGTCCATTTGTTAATCCCAGTTCCAGCTCAGCTAAGATGCTAGTTTGAATGTGGTTCTTATATTATATCTTATATTATCTATTCTCACTTTTCTTCAGTTATAGGATTTAATTCTAGATTATAAAGTACCAGATTATAATACCAGATACTAGAGTTTTTATTTATACGAAATTACTCAAAAATTGTAGGAGTCCGTTGTTTTGGTGGCGCAAGGATCGGTCACTGTGGTCAATCTTTAGATCCTATTCAGCAGAGGACGTCTTTCGGCTGATATGATGATGACGACTCAAAAATCTGCTGAAAATTGGTTTAGAAGAGTAGGCGGACAGACTACAGCGGACATACCAAATATTTATTACAGATTTGTCGATCGACAAAATATTGAAAAATTATATAAACAGTTTTTTTTTGTAATGATTAGGAACATAATATGTGTTAGTTTTTAGTAAAACGTCCCACTTTGTCGCTTACCGTAAAGACGAGATTTCCTTGCATCTTCATATGAATAAACTGACAAAGCGGCTTTATGGCAAACGACAAAGTGGGACGTTTTACTAAAATCAATCACATATTATTGTCTTCAATGGTTTTTGCTTGTAGAAATGAAATAAAATGAATTATCCGATAATGGACCTGATACAGAAATATTAATATAGAGCCAGTGGCAAAAATTCGTGCGTCTTGCAACAAGGAAAGCGTGAGGAAAGCCCATATTATACCTTACCTGCCATTACTTTTCGTGCAGACCCCTATTATTTTAAACTTAATTATTCAAACCATTTTATTTTACTAAGATACGAACTCCATTCGCGCGATGACCTAAAAAGAGCATTTAAACCTAATTATGCAAAATGGCTTAAAGAAACGCGTGGCAACTGCGCAGTAAATCAGCGAGACAGTCCGCGCTTGCTGTAAATCATGGTCACTTTAGTGCGAAAGGAATTCCTTTTGAACGAGCGTGGTGGTATTGCAAACTAAAGAGAGAAACAACTCATAATTATGACTTTTTTAGAGTTTACGTACGTAAAGGGTAAAAGAAACTCTGTTACTAAGGCTGCGCTGTCTGTCCGTTTGTCACCAGGCTGTATCTCGTGACGTGAACCGCGATAGTTATGCCTCTACTACACGTCTGCGGATGAGTCCGCGGACGTCATCGCCGGATGCATCCGCGGACGTGTAGAGGAGGTGGTTTGGTTATTTGCGGTAGGTATTTGACGTCTGCGGACGCGTCCGCCACAGATCCACTTGTTGTCGGTTTTTGTGGCGCGGATCAAAGGGCTCAAGGGCGAGCGTCCGGCATCGCGACCACACGTCCGACGCGTCGTCTACCAATGCGAATGCATGCCTGCAAGTTCCTGGTTTACCACCAATGCAATAAAAAAAATACAGTTAAAGTCTTTAATTACGTATTTTTATAAGATGCCCATGACGCATTAGGTAACTGGCGCACGTAAACGGGCTCAATAATAGTTATTTGTTATACAAGGGGGCAAAGTTGTATTTTACCCGCGAGTATGAAATTG
Source organism: Thaumatotibia leucotreta (assembly GCA_025490895.1). Classification (NCBI taxonomy): domain Eukaryota; kingdom Metazoa; phylum Arthropoda; class Insecta; order Lepidoptera; family Tortricidae; genus Thaumatotibia; species Thaumatotibia leucotreta. The sequence goes on along the minus strand of JALPQI010005080.1, from coordinate 733 downwards.
AAACACGAGCAAGCGAAAGGATTCTATAGTTGAACCACGAGCGAAGCGAGTGGTTCTAAAATAGAATCCTGAGCAGCGAGTGTTTTAACATACGAGAAGTAAAATACATTTGCACCCGTGTGTAACACAAAACTTTTCCCCTCACTATAGCGAGGAAACTCAAAAAAGGTAATTATTTGTTCACATTACAATCATCATCGGGGTTAGTGATAATAATTTTCCAAATGCATCATGTATTTAATGCAAGATTTTGTCGCAGTAAACTTACCACGAAAAAGTAAACGCAGCACGATTTTAACACATTCCTGTAGTTGCACACCAACGCCAATGCATTATTAAATCATTCTCATTCATTATTTTTACAAAATTATAACAGAACACCCTGAAAGTTGTTTAGTTTACTATTTTTATGCGTGTTCGAGTCGGTAAATAAAGATTATAACCTATAATATTCTTTGACAATGTTGACGTTGACATTTTCTGCGTTTCGTGATTGCATCTAGTCATCTTATCATCATTCACTAAAACAATTGTTACTTATGGAATTTTAGGATTTATATGTTAAAATCATCATATTATATAAAGGTTTGTATTTTACACTAAATTCTCAAACAAATTATGTAGGTAATTATCATTAATATGGAACAATTTCCATGAGCATTTTACGTTTTGTTATTCCAAAACCAAGATCATTACTTTGCCACACAAGTGAATAATATGCGTTTTTACACGT
>JALPQI010005079.1:0-71088 GCA_025490895.1 Thaumatotibia leucotreta | reverse complement strand
CAATTCACGTATCGTACCTATCACTATGTTGACTATTCAAGACGAGTGGTATGCACCCATAACTGCGTAGGTATTAGGAGTATGAATGCAATAAGGGCTTGTGCATAAATCACGCGAGGTCCTATAGGGGGGGAGGGGGTCGAAGAAAACATCACGAAAGATCACGGTAGGGGAGGGGGGGGGGTACAAGGAGACCTCACGTGTATTTTTTTACGATGAACAAACTAAGAAATATTGTCAATTTCGGCTAGCGAACGTGAAAAGTTGAATGAAAAAAATACACGTGAGACTGCTAGGGGGGGGGGCTAGCCAAGAAACTCACCAAACATCACCATGGGGGAGGGGGGGGTCAAAAAGTAGCCAAAAAAACATCACATGATTTATGCATGAGCCCTAAGTGCAGGTTATAGTAAGTATATATATTTATTTACCAAGGAGCCGAGCCGATATTACAAGACAGGTGCCGGTAGTAGACCAACATCGGGCGTCTTACTCCTCCGTCTTACCTTCTTCTCATTAAACTCTAAAATTAACATAGAAAGAAATATCTACTAATTAGAAAGTTCATTAACTTACCATTATAAACATATCTGTTAGATCATTGGACTTCAGCTTAACTTGATACTCAAAACTTAATTTTAATGATAATTCAATCATTATGTCGGAAAAAACATTGACAGCCCAGTCAACAACACGTTGTCAGGTAACCAATTTCCAGGCAAGTTCCCGTCGACGGCGCTAGGAGGCGCCAGAATTGCTAGCACATATTGCATCCTTTCACTTAATTCAATTTAAACCTTTTTCATCATGCGGCCAATACCACACGTCAAACCTAAATGGCTAGTCAAATGAAATAAAAATACGAACTATATTCGCGTGGAAAAGAGAGAGCGAGTGGCGGCATGTTTACGTCATCGCGAACAGTTTAATAATGGTTCACGGAACTTTATTTTTCGTTCATCTCTAGTAACGGTAACCAGAAAAGTTTTGTTCTTTCATATAAATCATATAATGTTCTTGTCAAAACCGTTATGTCAAAGAACGGAATTTTTCCGTTCATCTTGAATATTGTGAACCAGAAATATTGTGTTCATCTACAAAACCTTTATCGTAGTTAACCGTTACTAATACGAACGGAATTTAATAACGGTTAAAGAACAATATCAAATGGTTAATCGAGAACGGTTCCGATCCCTGCTCAGAACGGGCGGCGCGCTGCCCCCGCCCCCCTGCCGCGCAAAACAAAGCAAGCAATAAGCACAGGGCTGCCACGGAATGCGGATTTATGGAAATACTTCGAAACACATTCAGAGCTTTATTGCTGCTACAACTAAGTACCTAGTTTATTGTCAATAATTCAACGAAAGAATATATGTTATGAGCACGTGATCTCGTCATATGGGCCTATGCAAACTTTATAAATGAATTCATTTTTGATCCTACCGTCATTTTATGAAAAAATAAGTTCAAGATGGCACAGATCGAACATCAGTTGGATATTCTAACTAAGGCAGGTCTTGCCGCTGTAATTTGAGCTTTGTTTGATTTTTTTTTCGTGTGTTATGGTAGTATGCGTAATCTTGCACCGTACAAGGAAAAAAAAGCGGGTTGGATTAAAAAAATAACCTTGTTATATTAATGGTTACATAATTTTGACTTATTATTCATTTCAATGTTATCTAATCTAGAGCTCAATAGCGCATTACAGACCATAAGCACACTATTGCGTAATTTAACGACTTAAAAAAAACATAAATAATAAATTTATAATTCGAGTATAGGTACTAAGCGCTTGTGGTCTAGCGGTAAAACACACGGCTGCTACACAGCGGTCGTGGGTTCAATGATTCAATACACGGCGTACCAAAGAGTTTTTCAAAAACTTATGTACGAAACATCATTTTGATATTCACAAGTGCTTTACGATGAAGGCAAACAACGTGAGAAAACCTGCATACATCTGCGAAGAAATTCAAGTGTGTATGTGAAGTTCCCAACAATTACTGCTGGCACGTTTGATGTCGAGTTGCGGAAAAATGGCCAGAATACAACAACAACAACATATACAGTGTGTAAATCTAATACGGGCGATCAATTGGCCTTGCCTAGTGTGGGGATCACTGTAACACTTATCAGTATGCAATGTATTTTTTGGCTAATAAACATATTTTGATTTTGATTTTGATTGTTTTGAATTAAACCAGGCATGGGATTCATTAGTGTGATCATGGACTACAAGGTTTTTTCAAAATTACTCTTAATTATGACCCCACAGAATTTTTTTAGATTATCGGAGCAGCAATATAGGTACGAACATTTTGTTATTGTTGATATGGCAGTTATGTCATCTGCTTTTGAAATTAGCTGTCAACGAATGTTTAACTCGCGTATGTTGCTCTACATTGTGCGCCGAATTATTTTGTATGGAAAATTTTGTTGCTCTTATTTTAAGTAAAAGTTATTTGAATGTACTTATTATATCGGAAACTAACACCCGTTAAGAGCTTCGCCCGTATTAGACTTACACCCTGTATACTAAGAAATTTATGTGCCAACATATCCACGATAACATCTGCTTTCTGTCTTTTGATGTCTCAGAATGTAACCTTATCAATATAAATATATTCTGCATAATTTTGACAAATGTGATATGTCGAGAGTCAACCGGTTATACGTGGAATGGTACAGGTGGAATTTTTCATAGAAAATAATACAAATATGCTAATTTGAACTATTTTTCTAAATATTTATAAAAGGTACATTACCTATGAATACCTATGAATTTATCATTGAATAAAAAAAAATTCATATTGGTTATTAAAGCCAAAAATGTAGAACGTTAAAAGAAACACCTAAAATGTATGGTAATACATTTTAGGTTTTTTAATCATGACTTGTTTTTTTTATATTTACGGAGTCATCAGACGATAAAGTTTGATATTTCTTCGATTGGGTGAAAATTTCAGGGAAATTCCGATAAAATCTGATATTAAAAACCCTTATACTATAAATCTTTAAACAAAATATTTGTAATCAATCAGCATGTTTCTAATATTGGCCACGAAAAATCCATCTGACCCATATTCATAGCCCGTGAGTCCAGTTTTCACATAAATTAACTGGCAACTAACAAATTCAAGCAATAAAATAGATACTGACAGTTGTCAATAGTTTACTATGTGCATTGTATCATGTAGGTAATTCAAATTATCTTTACAAGTAGCACAATACGACAACTAAGTAGAGTTTATTTGAAAACCTATGACAAATGGCTATTTCATTAAATATTTGCAATTAATTAAGTGCCAGTGTATAAATTACTATGAAAATATATTGGATTTTTATCTTAAGAATGTGTGGCAGTTGTCGACCTTTGGAAATGCATTCAGGCCATGGCTCTGAGCCGTGTATTAACACAACATTATCAAAGCATTGGCAACATTATCAATACATTAATCAGCGTAGGTATGTCTTGCATATTGCACATGTCTCACAAGATATTTTAATAATTATTTGCCAGCTAAGTACCTAGCACTTGATGAACGGTAGGTACCAAGGTGAGATGTAAAAATTAGAATAACACTGTTTATGTAGCAATTATTTGGTATTCTAAGGGAACAAAACTATACGATAATAATTAAAAAAAAAGAAAAACTGCATTCATACACTTACAAAAATACTTGTACTCGGCCCAGGAACCGAACCTGGACTTCTTAAAAAATAACATTTCGTTATTTTCCTTTGGATATAGTAGATTTTGCTATGAAACATGTTAATTAAGAATCGTTTTCTGTAAAAAAATATTTTGCAAATATTTTTTGGCTTATTTTTAAATCCATAAAATGGTTGGACATGGAGCTTAATACTGACTAATTTCACTTGTAGCGCGATTCGACAAACGAGAAAATAATAATAATCCTTCAATTCATTTCATCTGCCGTCACTGGCCAGCAAATTAAATGGAGCAATAGGCGTCATCTCTTCTCATCTCATCTTGTTAATATAAAGACCTGAGTCACCTGTTTATGATTCAAGACGACACCGAAACTTTCGCCCTCGAAATAACAATAATCAAATTAGAGGCAGCCCTGCCGTGTTCTTGCGCACGCTGTTAGAATAAAACATTATTCATAAATAGGATATTACGGCAGGTGCTCCCCCCTACCCCCCACCCTGGACCGCCACCCCCACTACTGCGCCGCTACAATGCAATGTGGGAAAATCACATGCCGTAAAAATATACGGGCTTATGTATTCAAAGTTTCTTACATAATGAGGGCAGGTTTTGGAAAGTTAAACGGCGCAGATACAGGTGAAATGTTATGGTTCAATAAAATCCTTAAAATAGTCAGATTGGTACACACAACAAACATACGGCTACAATGCCAATATGAAATACTCACGTATTTTACTTAGGTACCTACTACGTACTCGCTAGTACCTAACATAAAATAATGTCGTTTTTCAAAGGCTACGTTTTCATTTTCAAGAACTTAAATTACTCATTGTGTGTCGACAAAGCAAACAACAATTGCTGTGTAATAAAACTATGAAAACGGATAAACTCGCGTATATTAACTAATTTTAACTTCATTCCGACGTTTCGAACACTTTACAGGGTTCGTGGTCTGCGGATGACATGAGTAATCCTCGCGGTAACCGAAGAAAATAATTGTTGTGTAGTTGTATTTATTAATTTGTAACAATCATACGTTTGTTGAGCTTGCTGTGTAGAATGATACAACAATAAAATTGTTTTTTGTTTTGTCGACGCACAATAACCCTTCAACTGGCAATCTATTTCATTGAAGTTGCTGAAAATTCAATTCTGTCAGTTCATTAAAATCCAAATAGGCATTCCCGCAGCGGGAGCTTGCCAGACGTATAAGTAATAGCCATTGAGTGCAATTAACATAGTCATTTTATTCATCATCATATTTTCAGCCATGAGACGTCCACTGCTGAACATAGGCCTCCCCTTTGGATCTCCACATACACCTGTTGAAAGTGACCTGCATCAAGCGTCTCCCGGCGATCTTCATAAGATATCATCTGTCCATTTTGTGAGTGAACGTCCTACACTGCGTTTGTCATACCGTGATCTCCACTCGAGGACTTTTCGACCCCATCGGCCATCTGATCTGCGTGCAATGTGGCCTGCCCATTGCCACTTCAGTTTGCTAAACCGGAGGGCTATGTCGGTGACTTTCTACGACGTCTACGAATCTCCTCATTTCTGAATTTTCTGATTCGATCACGTAAGAAACCCCGAGCATAGCCCTCTCCATAGCTCGATGAGTGACTTTGAGAATTGAAATGAGGCCGACTGTGAAGTGAAGTTTCGTCGCCGTAAGTCATAACTGGCTTGAAGACTTTCGTCTTGAGGCACTGAAGTATGTTAGACGAGAAGACGTCTTCGAGTTTAGACGAGGCAGAGTATAATACACAAAAATAAGTTACCTTCTCTCTGCACGACCTCTATTTTAATTAATTGACACATACAAATTACATCCTTACATTTTTGCAGCTGATTACACCGGTCTATGTCTATGTTGTATATTACACTTCACATTGAAAATATGTCCTATGTCATGTTTTTGCACTCTTAGACTACCGAGGTATTAGGATTCTCGACAAGCTACGCTGGCGCCGATTTCCGTTACTCGTCTTCGTTACTGAATCGTATTAATCAGTACTAATCATTCTATGCGCCGGCGCACTGGGAGCACATAAGGACATCTGTGCCGTGGGAAACTGCATGCGACCATACCGACACGCTCACTACTGCATTTACAGCGCGATTATATTATTACAACGTAGACGTAATCCATTGTACATCGATGCTTGATCATATTGTCAATTATGTTCTGTGAGCATCGGGCCCGCAGTGAATGAGGTTCTTATACTCAATGTAGTTACCTCTTATGGCGTGTGGTACAGGAATGTCATTGCGCATTTTTAAGATGTATTGAGCGATCGCCCGACCGATATGGAAGTGTTTGTAATAATGTGGATTTATTTAAGTTCCTATGTACATATTTACTTCGACAGATTGGATAGATTATATTCGTGATAGCGAGATTGAGCTGCAGTACCTAAAGCGGACCGCTTAATCCTATTACGTCGAAACATCAAATGTTATGATATATTGTTTGTCTTCGAAATTACATCGGATTCTTAAAGATTACGATCTATCGGCTCTAGTTAAGTCGATTTAAATCGATTTGGGAAATTATGGATAATAAAAGATCTGTTAGCATATACCTACGGCTAATCATCAAAATAAAATAAAGGAATAATTTCCATAATGTAGCGGTCGGGTTGTGCCGCCGGCGGTAGCGGGCTCGCTAATGGCGGCCCGCGCCAGATTACGCTTCATTTATAACAATTATCGAGGCAGATAAACATGATAGTTAAATTCAGAAACACCTTCATTAATAGAGTAGCTCCAATTCACTGTCGACAAAAAACTGTTCAAAAGTTTTAAGATTTTTTGATAGCAACATCAAAGTTTAAATTCGAGTGACTCGTTTTAGGTGAAGGTGCTATTATTATAATCGCATTAGAGAGCTGCGTGGGGAATCTATGATTCGTATAAATTTGTTTAAAATAACGTTACATTGTCGTAATTAATGTAGAAGTAATTGCTGTCAATTAAGATCGGTGTTGTTTTTAAATGCTCAGAGTGCACGTGAGAGGGGTATGAATGTGATATTAAAGAAACATCTCAGAATTGCGCACTACACGATAGCTGTGCACATAGTGAGATAAGAAGGATAAAACAGGGTACGATCGATACATATATGTATGTATTTATGGAACCTAGACACACTTTTGGCACTTTTTCGTTGTTATAATTTAAGGTTCGTGATGTACGTAAACTGATACAGATTGTATACTGTTATTAAAAAATGTAAATGAGCACCCATAATACAATTGTATCTAACCTATAAATACATAGTTGGGTGGACTACAGTGATAATTTTTAATTATTCATAAAGTGTAGTTTCATTAATTTAACCGTCTATATGGCAATTAGGAACGATTACTTATGTCGAATAGGTATCTTTGACGGAACTTATAATGCTTTCTCATAAAGACATGCTGGATTACAACATTTCTCAATGGCTCGTATTATCTTCCGTGATCAATAAAAAAAATGGTTATTATTGCGCATAGTAGGAACCAGAAAATTAATTGCATTTTTAATGAGACCTAAGAAAAAGCGACACTTTTTCGGAAATGGCATCCTTACCACGTGACGCGCCGATGCAATGTAATGAGCGCGCGGCAAAAACTGCTTCCGTCTACATCGATGAAATGTTCCTAGTCGGAATAAAGGCATATTGCCTCTGTTGTTCCCATATAGATGTGACAATCTAGCTGAACATGGCAGATCCAATCACTCATTGAAATATGACAATATTTCTTAGGATATGCTTTTTACCTCCGTTTCCGCGAACCTCTGCGGCGTGCTCCCGAGCCCGAGGGACGCGAGGTGGCGACACCGTCATACATTTTCATGACGCGAACGGGTAATTGAAGCGGTTCCCAGGTGGAAAAACGTGGCTCCTATGAACGGGCGTGAATGACTGTGGCGACCATTGAGAGCGAGACACGATTTTGTAGAATTAGGATTAGCCGCATTAAGCATTTTCTTAAAAATAATTATCATTATCAACGCCTGTGATATTCTGCTTAGTACACTAGGATTGTTTATGCAGAGATGACTTTATAAAATTTAAGAAAATATTATCATACAGTTCGAGTAGATACAGGTACTTATTTACAGTGTACAGTTGTACACGCACAAAAACACATCAGAAAAATTTTCCAACATCGAGACAGCTATGGAAATTTTAATAACGTCATGATAAAAGTTTCATGTGATTATTATACAGCTGATTTAAACTGTATAAATCTGAAGTTATCAGTGTCACTTATTAATACGTACATAATTTAGCATTTTAAGAATTTATCTAAAGCAATATTATGTGTGCTTTTCTTGTTAAGAAGGTTAACTATGGATTATATCTGGTGAACTGAACTTTTACAACAGTGTACTGATTTAAACTTTCACGATTATCACTCATATTTTAAAGACAAACGGGTCTTAATCGCGAATCAAAATGAGAGGCAAGGAATCTCGTCCGCGTGGAATCCCGTGATTTACAAATGTAAGCGTGGTGAAACATCCATTTTAAAGCCATTGGACGTTGTGAGTGTTGTGTGTAGGCCTATTGACAACCCTAGCCTAGAAGTGAATAATCAAGATCAAGTGGGCCAAGGGCCAATCTTAGATATAGGTTAGGTTAAGTAGATTAGTTAGATTTAATCTATGTACATAAATTGTAGTTTTGATTATCAATAAAGTCTAAAAAAAAAAAAGATCAAGTGCGGGTAGTTCGAAAAACCCGCGCAGCTCGAAGGTGTTGATACATTCTCTCGCCAGTCTGCCTGCGACCACGGGTGTAACGTCATGCCCGAAACGTCAGGATATAATTAAACGTAACTTTACGCGATTAAGACCCGTTTGTTTTTACAACAGTGCATAGGATAAATAAACGGTTTCTGTAATGAATTCTTAGCAAGCCGGAAATCGTTTAAATATATTTATTTAGTCCTAAATGTGTGAATTCTAATTTCTTACATTACCAGGATCTGAGGTTAACTTTTTAGAGCCAAACTTAATGTCAAATTATTGTGATATTTTCAGTTATTGGCTTGTAATTCGAAAACGATACGTTGGATGGAGGCTTTTAAGGTAAGTATGTATGTATGTATGTAAATTCTTTATTGTACACAAAATACAGGCAAAAATACAAATTTTTACAAAGAATTTGACAGGTACAAAGGCGAACTTATCCCTGTAAGGGATCTCTAAGTATTAACTAAAGAAGGTTAAATTCTGCGCCGAAACCTAATCTTCAAATGATTGGTATAGTGATTCAGCCAAAATTTAAAAATTAGAATAATTTTTTAGGTACCTTTCGAAGCTATTATTTATTTCCGAAATTAAACATGTTATCATAAAATTGGGAGCCAGCCGTTTTCCCAAAAAGAATTTGGTCAAATTTCATTACCCAAACAAATTTTAGCAAATGTTTTATTTGTCAATGCTATTTTTGGCAAGTTTACAATACGCATATTTTCATTTGATCAAATTTTCTTTAAGCAGAATATTACTACGAAAATTAACATTTAAGCATTTGGTCATTTGCTAAATGTTTTATTAAGGCAAAAAAAAAAATACACAATAAACATTTAGTCAAATTACTTGTTATGACAAAATCAACTTGGATTGGTTAGGTTTCTAGGCTAGGGCGGAGTGAAAAGCGTTGTCTAAACCCAGAGCCCGTTCGCAGAGTTTCTCGAACTCTTGTAAATAGTAGCTAGTATTCGAAAAACTAATAATTATTCCTGTGTTTGAATATTCCATTAAATAATATTATCATTTGCCTTATTTTTATTCGCGTAAAATATGTTTTGCCAACTGAAACATTTTACTTAATGTAAATTGGTCAAAACACTACTTGGTAAGTGATTCATTGCCTTAACATTCTTAAACTAAGTAAAACGTTTGCGTAACATTATTTTGGGAAAAATAATATTGGCAAATCTTTATTTGGCAAATGAAATTTTGGGAAACATTTTTTGGGATCTGAAATTTTGGCAATTTCCTTTTGGTAAATCATTAGTAACCCCATAAAATTATTTCAATGAACCCCTAGCTTTTCTTAAGTACCGCTCAAACTATATCTCACACTTTAGGGTAGAATAAATAAATAAATTAAGATAATTTCTTACACTGAAATATTCTTAATTTATTTAAGAAAATTTCTTAAATCTTCGCGCTCTTTGTGAAACAATATTAACTTACAAAATAATAAAATTAGAGATTTTTTTGTTAAATAACAAGTAAACTAACAGTTATTGAATTTTTTCTCGCACATTGCACTGTTCTTAATGATAGTTAATATTTTTTCTCCTGTCAATCATAACGCGGACGGCGCCGGCGCAGCATGGCGCTAGGATGCCGCGCAGACGCACTAGAATGCATGGCTGCTGGTTATTGATTCTAGTAACTCATACCTATCTAAGCTTATTATAGGAAACTATACATGTTTATTACTGATTTAATCCGTACAGTGTCTTCTTTTCTACATTACAAATTGTAAGCAATGTATACCTACTGATTTAAGTTTTAACGTTTTTCACTCATATTTTAAAATGATTAATATTTTATTATATTACATTAGACTAAATTACAAAATCGAACAGAGAACTCAGAAGGACTTCTAAATACAACATAAGTAAATAATAATTATAAATAAAAAATAAAAATTTTAATCATTTTAATCGTTTCCCCCTACCCCTCATGTCATTCCTGGTGCAAAAGTGCCCATAACGCTAGCAGCGTTGCCGCGTTGTATAACAGAGAGCTTTTGCACCAGAAACGACTCGGAGCGAGGGTCTTCCCCTTTCTGCCTGAGTCGACGTCCAATTTCGTGTATAAACACCTTAGCCTCCGCCCCCCAACAGCCCGCCGTTTCCACTGCCATAGGGACGAAAATGTACCCCGGCTCTAAGGGAGCATACTTCCGGCGCTTCACCTCCGCCTGAAATTCGGCTGGCGCTCCAGCTGCGCGCGTAGTGCGACTGAGGTGGGAGGCCGCGAAAGTGCTGACACATGTAGCGTCCCACACCAAACACCGCCCCCTCTCCCATGGCACCAACGTCAGACCATCGGGCCGCTTGCCGTCCGACCGGCTGAGACCCTGTGGTTCGAGCACAGATGGAACGCCAGCCGACCTGAGAGCCCTATGGATGGCATCATTAAGGGCGTGGTGACGCGGGTGCCTCCCCGAACAACGACGGCAACTCAAGGCGTGGTGCCCGTCAGAACCCACCATGGAACCGCAGATGCATACATGTGGTTCAAATACATCGCAGCCCAGGCGTAGCGCAACGGACACACGTAGGGAGTCACCAGTCATTTTAAAATAATTCGGGATAATCCTTCCTGATCAAATATTTTTTTATAATCTTTATTTTATTATTTTTCGGGCGTCACGCATTTTAGATTTAGACAATAATAGAGAAACATTCTAATTCTACGATTCTAAATAAGTTGCTAGTTAAAGTGATCAACATAAGGAAATAATACCACTTGCAACAGTGAGTAATATGATGATGCGATTCTGATTGAGGTGTTCGAGAGGCACGGACGGCGCACGCGCATATTTTTTACACTGCTAACAAACAGCTCCGCCCTTGCCTGCAGCGATTTTGCGTACTAACTTCATCGGACAATTTAATTTCAGTTTCCGTATGTCAAAGTTATGCATTATTTATATCGCATAAAAATACAGTTTTTACTCACTGCTAACAAACAGCTCCACCCTTGGCGGCAGAGATTTTGCGTACTAACTTCATCGGATAATTTAATTTCAGTTTCCGTATGTCAAAGTTATGCATTTTTTATGTCGCATAAAAATTCAGTTTGCTTAAATAATTAGACCGTTTTACACACTGCTAACAAACAGCTCTATCCTTGCCGGCAGAGATTTTGCGTACTAACTTCATCGGGCAATTTAATTTTTAATTTCAGTTTCTGTATGTCAAAGTACAAAGTTATGCATTATTTATGTCTCATAAAAATTCAGTGTGTTTAAATAATTAGACCGTTTTAACACACAATGTAAATTACATTTTACGCGCTCCCTATTAAGTAAGTACCTACAATATCTATATCTACTCACATAATATATACTCGTATTCGTATTACTAAAGTTTTGTAAAAAACAATTATTCCCGGGACCAATTTTAATTTCTTTTAATTTTTTTTCGAAATAATTCAAATAATATGTACCTACTTAATTAGGTGTTTAACTATTCGACTTATATATGTTATTACCACACATATATTTAAGCTTTTAGTAACATAAAATAAATCTTAATTGTAATGTGATATTTCTTAATGAGGCCAAACGCCAGATATGCCAGCGGTTGCAATTTCTCATAATATCATAAGAGCGAACCATTAAAATGTTCAAGTCTAAAATCATTAACTTGATTTCTTCATGCGTTTACAAATTAGACGTAATTTCTTGAAGGTCGAGTATAATAGGTGTGAGAGAAAAAATGAGTGATTTCTGTCGCTTAATCCTTTGGTCGGGGAATGCGCGGGGTGGGGGGATATTTGAATGCGGCGCTTTGTGCTCGCCCGCCATTCCGCTCGCGCCGGCCGCTGCCTGCTGCGCTGGACATCGTGGGGGCACACCAGGACCAACTTCTATTTATGAAATAAAATTTATCCTATAAAATTTCAGTCATTTTATACCTAGATACAGGGTGGAAATTATTTTTGTGTTATTGAGGGCAGCTTCCAGATCCAGAGTAACTACGCGAAAGTTGTCTTAGAAGACTTTCCTTCGATTTAAAATTAATGAAGTTTGGCGTTTACAGATTTTTGAAAACGTACGAGTACAGGGTGCGAGAATGGTATTTTAGAAAACTTTTTTTAAAGTACCTAGTGAATGCTATTAAGGTTAGGCAGCCAGTTTTTCAAGTGAAGTCCCGTAGTTGAGGTGAAGCAGGTGAGGTGTTGCATAATTTTCTCGTGGATGTTGTTGATGGTGCGGTCAGTGCTGCTTCTGTTCGAGATTTCTTGAATAGCTACCATGGAGTCGGAGCACGTACTTTACTTTATAACAATCGGTTATAAACTTTATAACTATCAAAACACATCAGACTCATGAAAAAGTCTAAAATGAGCATTCCGTGTACTGCACCATCTATCGGTGAAGTGAGTCACTAATGGGCGCGCCCTGGATTAGAGATGATTCAGATGATTTTTCTGTGAAAATTCCTTATTACGTGTACCATTTTGTAACATTTTATTTTATTTTGAAAGGAATCAATTTAAGTAACCGTTATAATGGCGGAACCAGATCCTGAATTCGATCGATTCATATTGCATTATTTAGTACTGAATATGTATTATTTGGTATCTGTTGTAAAAAAATGTGTAAGTACCTCTTCTATTTCAAAGTTATATTCAATCAGTCTGGTCCCGCCATTATAATGTTAATAATTTCGGAACCAGGTCATGAATTCGATCGATTCATATTGCACTAAATTAACATTATTTAGTACTAAATTTGTACTATTTGGTACCTGTTGTAAAAAAATAGTACCTCTTCCATTTCAAAATTATATTTCAAATCGTTTGGTTCAAATGGTCTGGCGGAACCAGACTATTTCAAAGATAATTTTGAAATGGAAGAGGTACTAATTTTTTTACAAGAGGTACCAAATAGTACTAATTCAGTATTAAATAATGCAATATGAATCGACAGAATATGGACAGAATTCAGGACCTGGTTCCGCCATTATAACGTTATAATGGCGGGACCGGTCTATTTGAGGTATAATTTTGAAACGGAAGAGGTACAATTTTCATTACAACAGGTACCAAATTGTACTAATTCAGTACTAAATAATGCAATATGAATCGGCAGAATATGGACAGAATTCAGGACCTGGTTCCTCCATTATAATGTTATAATGGCGGCACCAGACTTTTTGAAGTATAAATTTGAAATGGAAGAGGTACAAATTTCTTTACAATAGGTACCAAATAGTACAATTAAATTCAGTACTAAATAATGCAATATGAATCGATCGAATTCAGGATCTGGTTCCGCCATTATAACGTTATAATGGCGGGACCAGACTGATTGGATATAACTTTGAAATGGAAGAGGTACAATTTTATTTACAACAGGTACCAAATAGTACAAATCCAGTACTAAATAATGCAATATGAATCGATCGAATTCAGGTTCTGATCCCGCCATTATAACGGTTACTCAATTTAATCATCATTTTGAAAATATTATATTAATAATACACTTTGTTGGTAGTAGACTTGCAAAGTAATTTTGTATACCTATATTTTTAATGAATAAAAATAAATTTCAAGATATAGGTAAACTTATATTTTCCTGTAATTTTTATGAAGTCTTTGAGGCGATGTAAAAATTTGGCAATTTTTTGTTCGTAATTTTCGATAATGATCCTAATCAGAATGGGTCCTCACATGCTAACTTTTGTTACATTTTACTTCATAAATGAAAAAAATTATGTTTAAAATTCAAGCGTAGAAAATTTAATGCCTAGTGTATCCAGACTCAGTGGCTAACAAGGGGCAATGAATGCGCAAGTTTTTGTCGCGAGGTAACGCCGCGCGCCGCCTGCGCAGCGACCGGACCGAATATTCAGACATAGTTTTTCGGCGCTTTGAATAAATGAAATATTCATTTTTATTCAAAATCTGATCGACTATATTAGGTCAGAGTAGGTTAGAGCTCGATGCAAAAACTTTATTGTTGAATTCCTCGTGACAGCGCCTGGATCAAGTATTCTGATCACATCAATAATGCAGAGTAATAAAAATATGCCTACATTAACAATAAAAACCATTGATGGCATGTACTCGTATATATACTGTACAGAAGGCACATTTATTTATTTACCCCCTTATTCATAAACGTTTGTTAACTTAACAAGCCGCTAATAATTGTTTGTCTCTTTTGCTCTTACGGACACATTGTTAAGACCGAAAGGGACAAACAATTATTAGCGGCTTGTTAAGTTAGCAAACGTTTATGAATAAGGGGCTTAATCTTTATTGGACAAAAAACGAAAGCTATGCCTAGTACAAAAGGTGTAGTAACTTGGAGTACAGTTATGATACTTACTTATGATATCACATCTATCACATGCAAGTCATCCCCCTGGGCTTTTCTATTAACGGTGTCGTACCTCGTACCCCCAACTTGCATTTCAGTTCAAGAAATTTTTTGGATTATTTCCTCTTAGTATCACGGGCTTCTTTCGGGGATCCTAATTCGACGCGAAGAAAAGCGTCTGCAAAATTTCGTACAATATGTTGAGTGGTCGTTATGTTACGCTATAGGATTTTGTATTAAAAAGGTGTAACCAAATGGATAGTAAAATTGGGGTATTTTTCATTAACAATGAGATATAAGATTAATTATCAAAAATAATTCAACCTACCTATACAACGAAAGCTGAAAATATAGAAAAGTCGCTATTATAAGGCCAATAAAAGACTGTTAACTAAAAAAACTGGCCAAGAGCATGAGTCGGGCCATGCTTAGTGTAGGTTTCTGTATTTATTCAAAAACGGTTTGCCCGATTATGTTCAAAATAGTTTTATTTTAAATTATTATATAATTCCACTAATCATTTTTTTCATATTTTTTGGACCCACGGATTAAATTTTAGGTCTCCACTATTGTCTTATTCTGGAGTGGTTATCTCCGAAAATAATGAATTCTAAAGTCATTATTTTGGGACCCTTATTATTTTTAAAAGATTTATAAACTACACCCCCCACTATAGGATTAAAGCAAAATAAAAAATCATCCCCACTTCACGTGCAGGGGAGGTATCTGAAATAAATTTCCTATACATATTTTATTATACCAATTTATTGGCATGTATTAATTAAATATGTATTACCTGTACAAAATTGCAAATTTCTAGCATCTAAATACACGACCACTGAGCTATTGCTGCGGACAGACAAAGACGAACAGACGGACATACGGACATGGCGAAACTACTAAACTTTTAGGGTTCCTAGTTTACTACGGAACCCTAAAAACGAGAATAAGGATCACAGCTCAGGGCAACAGGGATACCCTGGCTGCAGCTGCAACACCAATCATCATAAAACCCGTAAGTAAAACACATAACAACGTTCTCGTCGCCGGTGATTTAAACACTCAAGCGCAGTTAGATTGGATCTAAACGCGTTTGCATCGTCTCCCACGGACGAGCCTGTGCAAAAACTAAACGCAAGGCGGGCGCGGGCGACAAGGGGCGAGAGGGGTCGGATTATTCGCGCGTCCGCCGCCGCGTGCATACTGATGCTGCGTAATTGTCGCGAGCAAAAACTAAACGCATGATAATCGAGGAAATGCCGCCTCGATCGAGATGGGTGCAGGCATCCGATGTACAGATTTCAGCCTCATTTTAATTATATACACATGTCACTTGGCACAAAAAATGCATCCGCGCGTCAGTCCTAACAATACACGTGGATACATAATGCATCGTCCTCCTTGCAATTATGCATGCGCAAATATGAGTGATCTCCGAGCGCATCTTGGGACAATGGCGGCGCATATGCATGAGGTGGTTTTTGTCTACCCCTCTCTGTCTCTTGTTCGTTGCTTCCTTTCTACTGAGTACGCGAACGATGGATTAATTGCAGTAATCACTGCGCGTCGTTTGACTCTGAGCTGATTTAAACGCTATTATTGGTTTTTATAAAGGATTGGAGCCACTGCTGTTTTGCTTTTTAAACATAACTAGTTCGCTTGCTTGTCGCTTGTCTTCAGCACCGCAATCTCACTTCCGTCATTTCATTAGACATGCATTCCTTTGCTGCTCCTACTGAAAGAGTTATTATAGAAGTAAATGTCTATGTACCTTATGTACATAACATAACAGATTTCATAGACAGGGTTAATAAGAACTTGTAATATTTACATATTTATTTTATTGTTTATACTTATCAGAGTACAATTAGGGGTATGTAAATTCTCTGCAATGAAATATCTGCAAACAAATACCGATTCTCAAACTTGCAATGCAATGATTTGTTGATGTTGTAAGGAAATGCCATGTCGCTAGTTCGATGATTGAACGAACATGTGCCGGAAATAACGTTCTTTTGACAAGTAACACTAACAGAACATCTTGGCATTGAACCGTAAAAAAAACATAGAACTCTAATGTTAATGTTACCAGGTAAGAAAAATGACGCTTAAGTCGCAAAATTTTGTGATTTTTAGATTAGTTATTTGTTTAGTACAACCAACGGCAACAATTTTATTGAAAGATTGATTTTCCTCTTATAAATATGTTACGACTTTCTTATTATACCTCAAAGTGCACTGGGACATTTCTGAGAAAGTTTCTATATACCTACACCTTATTTTGCCGTTGACTGTACTTGCTCTGAAATTGACTTCCGATTTTTCACTATACTTGCTTCGCTTTTAAGCCAAACAGCAGGCTTTGTATCTGTACCTACACAGCTTGTTACGTTTGATTTCCCGGCGTCTGCAGTAATGTACTATATGTACGTTAATCCTACCGATCACTGGTTGATTCAGCGTGGAGATTCGCTTCGGAAAATTGTTTAAAACGATGCTGCATGCACCAGCTCGGTGTTAGATCGTGAATGTATTTATAGAAATAATATTTGTGTAAACGCTCGACAATTTAACACTTCGTATTAATTTGCTGTCGGTGTGATGTTTTTCAGGGCGTAATAAGGAAGAAATTCGCGTGGTAATATGATATTGGATTATGGTAATGTAGCAAGTGCAATAAAGGAGCGGATCTTCTCACGCGCGCGAGCGGGGATGGTTGCGGAGAAGCGGTGTGCGCGGGCGCAATATTGCCGTATTGTAATTGCGTGTGGCTCGTAGTGCCATAAAGCAAAGTGCCCGAGTTTGAATATCGGCTCCCCGTGCGACGCACCGAGGTAAGTAGCCGCCAGCTCTGCTGCTTCTTACGTAGTGTCCTTACATTCCTCTGTCATGTATAAATACTAGTGGTTCCGTCAGCTTAAGATGGGTACCTGAGGGGAGAAAAAAATATATTAGGTAAATTATACATATATGAGTGGTGCCCTACTAGGTAAGTAAATACGTCCCGGAATAATTGCTGTTATTTAGTGTGAAAACACATAGTTTTGCCAATAAAAACTGGTAACTATTTTGAAAAGTTTTAGCTCATATAATTAACAGTGTACAGATTTTTTTGTGCCTTTCTCAAATGATATAGGTACTGGTTTACTGGTTTTCCAGTCAATGATACATTTTAAAAATAGTTTAAGTATCATTTAATAGCATTATGGAACCTGCAGGTTGGTGCGGTGCGGCAGTAAGTTACCAGCATGCGCTCGCGCTGCTGATAATCTAGTTAAATTTATTTATTGGCCAGCGGGCACGCTCGCGGCCCCACGCGCCCGCAAAAAGAAGGCTCTACTAAAATATAGCCTTAATAACTAGCCTACCCGGCAGGAACACTAGTAGGAAGCCTGGCGATGCCTGCGGGCATTTAGTGACAACAGATATTTTTCACACGTCGATTTGAGATTTGTAGAAAGGCTCTTTTAGAATAACATAAAAGTTTATCTTTGACTGACGGAACATCTCAAAATAAGTAACATAAGGATATAATAAAGATTGCACACACATCACACACACACACACACACATACTTTCAGAAACACATGTAAACGAAAGGAATGAGTATATAGTAAAGACGTGCTTCAGATTTTTCGAAAATTCAACCCCTGAAAGGCGTAAAAAAGGTACCTAATGAAGTAAAAAAATCAACATGGTTATCATTTTTATGGTATTAGCGGATTGCTGGCGTACTCTAACATGGCAGACGTGAAATACAATTTACCCTGTTATGGGGCGTGATGGCATGAAAGTCGAAAAATATCAATATGGGTTGGTTTTTAAATCGGTTAAATTTAGCACGTTCATTAGAGAGTGCTCCAAAAAAAGTTATGTGTGCGAAAAGGAAGTTTGTAACTCGTGTCGATATAAAACAATATATTTCGTATTTTAATGTAACGAATTTCATTTTAGCCGTGTGGTGAAGGCAGTAAGAATACATTTGTCATCACCCCAACTCTTCTCATGGGTGTCGTAGGAGTCGACTAAGGGACTAAAGTGTCACTGATCATACACTTGACCCGAGTATGTCTAAAAACTACGACCAAGACCACCGGGGATGGGCAGCAGCATCCCTAAAGTGTGGTGGAAACACTGCGATCGTCAACCCGCATGCCGATTATGGCAACAACCCCTCATGATTGTACAATAAAGGCCGCGGCCCCGAGGTTCCGGCGACCCCTGGTGCCCTGGTTATGGTAGCGGCCAGGGTGCTAGCGGGGTCAGGGGTGCTAAGAATCTCCGGCAAAGATCCGGCTACCACCACCGACGACCCCTGGCCCTGGCAACATATAACACACGTACACTGCGGACCGACGAAAAGTTAGTGGAACTGGAGGAAGGATTGAGCAAGTTGCGTTGGGACATTGTGGGATTGTCAGAAGTCCGAAGAGAGGGCGAGGACACGATAATCCTAAAGTCCGGCAACTTGCTCTATTTCCGGGAGGGCGACCAACAGTCCCAGGGAGGTGTCGGGTTCATCGTCCACAAGTCCCTCGTAAATAACGTGGTGAAGATCGAGAGTGTGTCGGCTAGGGTGGCGTACCTTGTACTCAGAGTATCTGGGAGATACTCGCTGAAGGTCATACAGGTGTACGCGCCGACTTCGACACACTCCGACGATGAGGTGGAAGCTATGTATGATAATACCTCAAAAGCCATGCATAGCTCCAGAACCTACTTCACCGTTGTTATGGGGGACTTCAACGCGAAACTGGGCAAGAGAGACGGTGACGAGCTGAGGGTGGGGCAATTTGGGGTTGGACGTCGGAACCACCGGGGCCATCTGCTGGCTGGTTTCTTGGAGAAGGAGGGACTCTACATGATGAACTCCTTCTTTAAGAAACGCGAGCACAGAAAATGGACTTGGATGAGTCCCGACGGTGCAACTAAAAACGAGATCGACTTCATCATGTCGACGAAGAGACATATATTCAACGATGTTTCTGTGATCAGTACGGTTAAAACCGGAAGCGAGCACCGCTTGGTAAGAGGCACGTTGGATATATGTCCTAAGCTAGAACGCTCGCGACTGATGAAGTCTACGCTCCGTCCTGCACTCCATCTTCAAAACCCCGAGAGCTTTCAGCTGGAACTCCAAAACCGTTTCGATTGCCTAGGCGATGATGTGGACGTATTCAACTACGGGTTTGTGGAAGCTGTCCATAGCGCTGGGTCTAAGTTTTTTAAGGCCCAACGGACAAATAAGACCAGAAAGCTCTCAGACTCCACTCAGGAACTAATGGAAAAAAGGAGTGAACTGGTTCTACAATCCTCAGTTGATGCGACTTTATACCGGCAGCTCAACAGACGGATCTCTAAGTCCCTCAAACGCGATATGCGCCAATTCCGTACCAAGTGTATAGAAGAAGCCATAGAGCGGAACAAGGGCTCTAAAGTTTTTGCAAGGGATCTGTCTGTTGGGCAAAGCCAGCTCGCCAAATTAAAGACTGAGGATGGTAGAATCGTCACATCCAAATCTGAGTTGTTGACTGAGATAGAGGGTTTTTATGGACAGCTGTACACGTCAACTAGCAGACCCGAAGTTGATCTAGCGGAAGACCTCAGAGCTAGACTGACCCGACACTACACAGAAGACATCCCGGACATCAGCCTGTGCGAGATTAGAATGGCTCTTGAACAGCTCAAAAATAACAAGGCACCTGGGGAGGACGGAATTACAGCTGAGCTTCTGAAGGCGGGTGGTAAACCGGTCCTTATGGCCCTTCAGAAGTTGTTCAATTCCGTCTTACTGGAAGGGAGAACGCCAAAGGCATGGAACAGAGGTGTGGTGGTACTGTTCTTCAAAAAAGGTGACAACGCTTTATTGAAGAACTACCGACCCATATCACTTTTGAGCCATGTCTATAAGCTGTTTTCAAGAGTCATTACGAATCGTCTTGCACGCAGGCTTGATGACTTCCAGCCTCCCGAACAAGCCGGGTTCCGAAGAGGCCGTACCGTAGACCACATCCATATGCTTCGCCAGGTTATACAGAAGACCGAAGAATATAACCTGCCCCTCTGTTTAGCGTTTGTGGACTACGAGAAAGCCTTCGATTCGATCGAAACCTGGGCAGTACTACAGTCTCTCCAACGGTGCCAAGTCGACTACCGCTATATCGAGGTGTTGAAGTGTTTGTACGAGAGCGCCACAATGTCAGTCTGACTCCAAGACCAGAGCTCGAAGCCTATTAAGCGATAAGTATAAGCGAGTTAGGCAAGGAGATGTCATCTCCCCTAAGCTGTTTACCGCTGCACTGGAGGATGTCTTTAAGACTCTGGACTGGAGAAGGCTGGGTATCAACATAAACGGCGAGTACCTCACTCACCTTCGATTCGCTGACGATATAGTAGTCTTGGCTGAGACCTTGGAGGACTTGAGTACTATGCTCGTTGACCTCAGTAAAGCCTCCGAGCGAGTTGGTCTTAGGATGAACATGGATAAGACGAAAATCATGTCAAATTCCCATGTACGTAGCACCAACTCCCGTAATAATCGGCGACTTTACACTCGAAGTTGTAGACGAATATATATACCTAGGACAAACTATACAGTTAGGTAGGTCCAACTTCAAGAAAGAGGTCAATCGTCGAATCCGACTCGGTTGGGCAGCGTTCGGGAAGACGACACATATTTTCGTCCAATATTCCGCAGTGTTTGAAGACGAAGGTCTTTGATCAGTGTGTGTTGCCAGTGATGACATACGGTACTGAAACGTGGCCGCTTACAATGGGCCTCATAAGAAGGCTTAAAGTCACCCAAAGGGCAATGGAGAGGGCTGCGTGATCGGATTAAAAATGAGACCATCCGCAGCAGAACCAAAGTAACCGAAATAGCTCTTCGAATCGCTAATCTGAAGTGGCAGTGAGCGGGGCACATTGCGCGTAGAACTGATGGCCGTTGGGGCGGGAAGGTTCTTGAGTGGCGGCCGCGTACCGGAAGGCGTAGCGTGGGTAGGCCCCCCACAAGGTGGACTGATGACCTTGTGAAGGTCGCAGGAGTCCGCTGGATGCGGGTGGCGCAGGACCGGTCATTGGGGCAATCTTTGGGGGAAGCCTATGTTCAGCAGTGGACGTCTTTCGGCTGATATGATGATGATGATGATGAATTTCATTTTGTTCCCACTTGTGTACCGGAATATATACTTATAGTACATTTTTTTGTTTCTTCCTTGAAACATAAATAACACAGAATAAGGTTACGTATGCTACAGTACATGGCCCTGCAGCTCTGGACTTTTAGACGAAAAAGTATTTTTGACACCATTTACTTGCCGTTTTTCTTTCATTTTAAGGTGCGTTCAAACAAAAAGAGCATTCGCTATTCTAACTCCCCACTCTACGAAACTCGATCGTTACACAAAACGTGATTGGTTGATTTCGTAGAACGGGGGATAAAACAGCGAATGCTCTTTTGGTTTAAATGCACCTTAAGGGAATTGCAAATAATGCGATTGAACTTATATAATTGGCTTATTGCCGCGAGCGTGATGGGCACTTTTGCGCCGGGGATGACACGGGGCGGGTTATTTGACTAGAACTTTAGGTATGTATTGTTTGTGACTTAAAATGTATGTTCATTGTAATAAATTAAATGATTGGCTTATTTGTATGAGGTGCTATTAAGTAAAAGTTCTATGTCAGCAATCTCTCGACAACCCAGGTTTGAAGAGGAAGATCTAATGAATCAAAGAATTTCAGCCATATTAACAAAAGAGTGGTATATCACAGCAAGTCTTCAAAGAAATGTCCTGGTCTACTTTACTACATTTAAATTTGGAACAGCTGTCAAAGGTCAAGTCGGTCACTATTCTAGTATCCACAGGTATCAAAAATATCAATATGAAATGTCAAATCAGTACGTCTTCTCAAGATAAACGGCACGGCATTCGATCTCGAGTAATATCAGAATAGGGACTTCATTTGACTGTTTACCATTTAAAAAAAAACAAATTACTTAAAGAAGGATTTAGTTGCCGACATTTTGTTTATTGATATTTTGTTGTAATGAAAATAGAATTGTGAAAACTTGCATGTAAAGTACATTTTCACAGAGCAAAACATAAGGACCTATCCTCCGTTACGATTGTAAAAAGGTTCCTTAATCTGAACCCTGTTAACGACAATTACGTTCTGCGCCTTAATCGGCTGCGCTATTAAATCCGTCGATTAAAACAGTGACTGCCATTCCTAATCAAACATTCGGCGGTGGAATGCGCGCGGTCAGGTGCAAAAACTAGGGACAGGGATACCTCACTTTGTTTACTATCACAGCGACAGCTCTGGTCTGGATCAAACGCATGCCGGCTGGACACATTGGGGCTCATTATCATACCTTTAAAAGCAAGTACTGATTTTTAGTTAAGATTTTGACCCGTTCCAAAAGTAAATCCGAAACTTTTTGAAGGACAATCATTTTTATGGTAGTCATTCCTGACCGAATGCTCAATAATTAAAAGCTGCTGAATAGGTTTTCACCTTCTCTACGACCTAGTAATGACAAAATACAGTTCACTGTAGTAGTAAGTTTTTTGCACTTGACTGTACTTTTATAAGAGAAAATCAATCGTAAAATCACGACTAATTAGTTTGTTTTAGATACCTACTATAATATTATGTGTAATTGTAATTATATTGATTTATTAAATGAATATTTACAAATTATATAAAAAGTTCTTAAAATAAGTAAAACATTTACCTTTAAACAGTTCTTGTACCTATTTAGACTGCATCCCTTAGTTTTTTCGCCTGTAATGTACTTTTGTTTAACTATTGATTTTTATTGATTTTTTTATAGTTAAACTAAGGGATGCAGTCTAAATACGAATAGGTACATATTTATAGGATAGGGATATGTGGCCAGCTGCCAGCACCCTCGCTTCTCGAGATATGAAATTTATATAGGTAATGTATTATTTACTCGTATATCGACCTTGCAATAAAATAAAAACATTTTTGAATATTTTGCCCATTTGAAGCTCATAATCAAAAAAAGTAAGATTTCTTTACAAGCCTAGTTGAGTAGGGTTCCAAGAAACTCGGCTGCCCTATGCAGAAATCAAGTATCTGTGTTTTGTAAAATTTTACAGGAGAGCGAAAAAACGTTTTTTTTAGACTTTTCTTGATTACATGTTTATTAGTTAAATTATAGCATTTATAATAGCCGTTTTTTATTATGCAAGATATCATTAATAGTGTACTCTATTTATTTTTTCAAAATTATGAGCACAATCATTTTAAAACGCATACTGAAAAATATATTTTAAAACAGTGAATCGAATGATGTAAAAAAAAATTTTGATAAATTTCGAGATACTTGATTTTTGCGTAGGGCAGCCGAACTCCTTCCATATCAGTTTTTCTTATAATACCAGATAGGTATACCTATTTGTATATGTAGTTAGACTAGCTAGTACTTTTGAACCCAGTTTCAATATTTTATTCCAAGGTTCAGGAAATGTATTAATGTAATGTAAGTAACTAAGTCGGTAAGTGTATACCTACTTGAAATATGTATATATGGTAATGGTGTAGTGTAAAGATCAATTACCCTGGCACCAGTCGCGCGGTTGTCGTTAATGTTAACAGCACGATATAACCGGAGAGTAAGTGCGAACTTGTTTCACGGTGATTTTACCCCCTTCGTGACTACTTACGCTATACCCTTGCTATTGTACGAAAGTAATATTTCCCATACCCTTTTTAGCACTGATACGATATATTTGATCCGCGAAGGAAGGACTTGTAAAGGTCAACCTTTTCTAATCGGTTATACCTATGTAAATAGTAGGGAGGTACTTAGGTATTAGGATTCAGTGATAGATAACCTTCTGATTGTTATTGTTAACCAAATATTTTAATACTCACACAGTTCAGTACAGATATTTTTGGCACTATAAGTTACCATGCTAGCTACATAATAGGTACGTTTGACAAATAAAAAATACGCAACTGCCACATTGTCAAATATCAAATATCGAAGCACAAACCCAGTCAAAAGTCTTGTACCTACTCCATCTGTATATCTACTTTAAGAACAAATGGTATAGGGATGTTAATAATGCAATAATGGTAACTTGATTATTGCAATTTATTTGTGATTTACTGTATCACAGTTTACGTGAGTAAGAAGGTACCTATTAAAAAAGTAGAGAACTGACCACACATGCAACCATTAACTAGGTAATTAAAACTACTGCGATACTCGTAAGTCTTCTGGTTAGTTAACATCGTCATTAATATGCATTTTTAGTCTATATTGATCAACGATATTACAATATATTGCAATCATAAGTGCATGTGACAAACAGAGCTGCATCGTAATTGCCATAGATGCAGGCTAACTTATAATTCTTGTCACATAAGTCACATAACAATGAGAATCATTGCAATATGAGCCATATTTAGGATGTAGTAAGAGCGCGTCATTTAAGTCGACTACATAAGTCGTCTGCAAGAATATTATATTAAACAAATAAGGCAAAATTTATTGATCATTTAGTATAGAATTTTCTATCCTCTTTTTCCGCATGTTTTGCTTTGCGGAGATTTCCATAGCATGGACGAGCTTGCTACTGATATTTCTTTAGAGTCGTAGGTCTTATTTTAATAGATATTCAATAAACATAACATATCAATACATTTTTATTACATAGTGCCATCCTACTTAGACTACAAATTCGTGTGTTTGATAGTAGCGAACAAGTAGTTACTTAACCCATTTGAAAAATTAAACATCATTCATCAGAATAAATAATAGGCTCACAGTGAAACAAACCTATTATTTGTTATTTGCTGCTTTTGGATTCGAATGGTGATTGTAAATAACGTGTATGTATGCATAAAGGATTATTGGCTTCGATAATATCCAAATCACGACGTTGTTCATCTAGTTCGGTCTGCACGACAATTCGGATCAAATCATATAATCATCTGTATGTTTAAAACTGATCAGGTCAAATGCCCAGCAATCAGTTGTTACTGCATTGTCTCCTACTCTATCATTTGCTGCGGAACCCTCACATTAGCATTGCGCAACTAACATTAAGACTGCATTTATTTATTATTTTATCCCGGCCGATGTGAAAACATTGATTAATATTGTAATGAGCACGGTGTATCATCCTTGCTGACCAGAATTTGACAATAAAGAGTACTATTATATCCATTGCCAGCCTTCTTCAACTCGATATAGCTGATCGTGATACATGAAAAGTAATGGATTGTAATTTCTTCTATATGTTGGTATTATTTTGAACTTACGGTGGTCCAGGGATGCGGGGCACCGACGGTGATTGTGTATAGTTTGAGGTAATGGCGCGGTCGCAGGGGCAATTATTTTTATCCGCGGGGCGGCGCCGGTGCATGATTTGCGTACCACTACAAGAATAGACATCTATAGAAGCTAACTCATCACTCTTTAACATTGTAACAATACTTATATTTAAACTTGTTAAATACGAGGCAATCTAATACAAAAAGGCTTTAACTAAACGTGAATAAAAAGGCAGGCGTGAATAATAGTTATTTGTTTTACTAGGGAGCAAAGTGGTTGTTTAACTCTCGTGCAAATATTGAAACCCGAGCAAGCGAAAGATTCCAGAATTTGAACCACGAGCGCAGCGAGTGGTTCATAAAATGGAATCTTGAGCGATGCGACGGTTTTAAGACACGAGATTTGAACAAGCTTTGCTGCCGAGTGAAACACAACATTTTTCACCACACTAAAGCAAGGAAACATGCGAAATAAAACTCAAACATAACAAATTAGAAGGTATTTATTTGCAAGTCTTCAACTTCCAAAAAATAAACAAATCAGCTTTAGTCGATCCAGAAGATTAAAAAAAAATTACTTTAACCTCTAGAGATTAAAACACAGTTTTCGCTCTGAAATTGAAGGACAAACAGCGTGTTTACGAGCAGTGTGGTGAAAATAAATTATTGGACCGCAATGCCACCTTTAATTTATTTAGCGACTGTTATAAGTTATAATTATCCCTCTTCCAATGCGAGCGTAGCGGACTCATTACATAGCTCCGTCTCACGTTCAGAACTGCTGAAATTATTAAATCAAAAAATAACCATTTTCTATGCAAAAATAATACAAATTTATAGCAAATATTGCAATAAAAATGTCACGAAATATACTAGTTATACTACAATTTATATTTGTGCATACAGCTTTTTATTTAAAAGTAAATCATTTTTATAAATGCATGTTTCATAAATAAGTGTCGCACATTATTTGTATGATTTTTTTTATAAAATATAGTTTCTATTTTGATATAATTTACCGCAGTTAACCAGCACGTACCTAATCGTTTTTTATTTGACATAGATTCACATTATTTATTCATTAGAAGTACTAGAACATAATGAGACCAGCAAAAGAAAATAATAAAGCACATCAAAATATCACTTTTATTTTATTAGGTAAATACCTAATTAGTAGTAGTAAGTATTACAACATTTTAAAATCATTTATTACACATGTCCAAAAGTAACCTCAAAATCATCGGCACAACGCATAGGAATGTGGCAAACAGTGGCAGTATGTAAATTGTCCAATTATCCATTTGTACCTATATTTGGGTCAACTAGTTGAATTTTGATGAAAGGTTTTTATATGCGGGTTAATTTGCTGCAGTCTGAATTTATGATAAGACTATCGAATTTGTGTCCCAAAAACATGTAATGTAGTGCTGATGTGCATTTTCTAATTATCGGCAGTACAATTTTAGCCAGGCATTATTAATATTATTATATTTGCTGTACAATAATGTATTTCATGTAAAAACTATATAATTGATGTAAATAAATTAATAGCTGATTATTCGTCCCATTAATAATATACAAATAGTATTCAGCTGCGACTCATACCAGCGGTAAATGGTAAACAGGCCTCTATAATCCCCGTTCAAGGTGGAAGGTGGGCACTAGAATTTAACAGATCATCCGTGTGAATCACTCGAACCTACTCAATGTCGCTTCTACGCATGCGCTCTCCCTGCTCTCGCGCAGGCTGCGCGCATTATGCCTCTAATAACACGGTGTCCTCCGAAATAATTTAAATCCAGACGAGTTATTATGCAGATGACGCCGGGATCAGCGCAGCGCCGCCAAATTGAATCCGGCTGTAATTACCGCGCAGGATGTTCGGCGAAGTAAGCATATTGTTTGTAGCAAGGAGCGTATTTGATCAAATTACTTTGAGTTTTTATTCATACATATTAAGGCATAGTTTTGTAGTCTGATTCAAAGATAACTAGCTATTTCATGACTTTCCAATATTATAAGCTTTAAATTATACTCAGCTTTTGGATCACATTACTCACGAAAAGATAACTTTAATGTTATAAAACAGTAGTTTGTAACATCTTTACTTCCAGGTTAATGCCTGTTTCTCGCATTTGCAATTAAATAATGCAGGTAAAAAATACCTACTAATAACTTGGAAGCAGGCTAAGCTGATGTGGCACTGGGCTGGTCACGTCTGTCGGATGCTGAGTGAGCTGTGGGCCAGGATAGCCACAGAGTGGCAGCCCGACAGCTCCAATCGGAGACGCGGCAGACCTCGTCGGCGTTGGCGAGACGAGCTGGACTCCTTTTTGAAAGAGTGGCCGGAGAAAATGGGGGGGGGGGGGCCTTTGCCCAGCAGTGGGACACTATAGGCTCACAATAAAAAAAAATCTAAAGTATTATGTGCTTATTATGACTACAACGGAGTTTGTGATAATAACTAAAATGTAAATAATTATGAGCATTTTTAGTAACCCTTCAACGTCTTTGTTTTGTACCATAAATCAAATCACGTCATCAGCCTATTTCAGTCCACTACTGGACGTAGGCCTTTCCTATTACTTTTGCGTATTGGCGATCGCAGTTTGTGTCCACTATGATGATGATGCAGCTGTCCATAATTAATCCTAAATATACAGGGTGGAACGGAACGACGACCTTTCCCGCTACCGACCGAGTCTACCAACCATTACGATGAATTTTCAGTATGGGACCAACATCGAAATATCTTTAAAAAAAATTAACCCCTCATACAAAGTGAGTGATTAGTTAGAGTTCAATAGTATGGAAAAGTCAATTTTCCATGTACGTTTTCGGTGTTGGTCCCATACTGAAAGTTCATCGTAATGGTTGGTAGACTCGGTCAGTAGCGGGAAAGGTCGTCATTCCGTTCCACCCTGTATATTTAAGATAATTATGGGCAGCAGCATCATCATTATAGTGGACACAAACTGCGATAATTATTTATTATTCATCACTAATCATAGTCACACTTCAATCCCTTAGGAGTCGACTCTATCGACACCCACGGGAAGAGTTGGGGACAAAATGAATTCTGACTGCCGTCACTACGCGGTGGAAAAATACATACTCGTGTCTATTTTCAGTTTTCTAGTACAATCACTAAGCTTACCCGCGGATAGACGGACAAACACACACCTTTAAAAGTGTCATACTTCCTGGCGGTGACATGGTGTCGTACAGTATTCAAACTAACATCAAAAAAATGTACATGAAATGTACGAAATTGTACGCTAATTAAAAAAAATTGTACTACACGTACGAGACGAGAAAACGGTATTAGTCCGTCACCGCTAGGAAGCATACTTCCTGGCGGGGGCTATTTATTTTGTTATGTTGCGGCCGAATTTTCAATCAGCATGTCAATCAGAAAATATGTACGAGAAATGTACGTTCTGGTTCTAAAGCGTTTTTAGGTATATCTATCTCATAGGTGCTTTAATTTGGAACATCGATTATATACATCAATAAGTGGCATGTAATCGTCGTCATACATATTTATGCATGTATATGACTATTCTTACATTGTGCAGTAGATAAATAAACTGTTTCCCAATAATTAATACATTATCATTGTAAATAACTTCTGCGCGTAATGATATAGGAAATAGGAATATTACTAAGTATAATTCGTTATATTAGAAACGAGAAACTATTTCTACGGAGATATTCAGCAATACCAGAACGTACAATTTTCGTACATATTTTTTAATTGACATGCCCATTGAAAACTCGGCCGCAACATAACAAAATAAATAGCCCCCGCCAGGAAGTATGCTTCCTAGCGGTGACGGATTAATACCGTTTTCTCGTCTCGTACGTGTAGTACATTTTTTTTAATTAGCGTACAATTTCGTACATTTCATGTACATTTTTTTGATGTTAGTTTGAATACTGTACGACACCATGTCACCGCCAGGAAGTATGACACCTTTAAAAAGCTCACGATATTTACTTATGATGAAAAGTGTACTACCCCATCGTCCCCCAATAATTATGAAAAACTATAGGAATTCACTATCGACTGCGACCATCTCAAGTTAGGAAGTAAAAGGTACTCCACAATAACGTAACGACTTCCTCTAAAATCACAATCGGTCCAGATATTATTATAATGGCAGTGCAGTGCGGTGGTTAGTGGCGTGCTTAGGATGCGCGCGCGTCATTACGCAATCATGCTGCGACGCGAGCTCGCAGGGGTGCCACTTGCATATTTTAACAATGATCGCAATAAAAACCCAAACGTTGTTCTGGTATAAGATGTGACTTGAATTCGGAGGACAATACTGTTTTTAGGGTTTCGTAACTCGGAAGGAAAAACTAAACCATTTTATGATCTTAAAGTATTATCGAACCGGGTTACTCACGTATTTAAGTCGATTATTGCTCGACATGTTTCGACCCATTAAGAGGGTCCTCGTCTGGAGCACCCTCGGCCAAAGCCCGACGCGTACTGCGGGCCTGCGCCCTGATAGAACGGGTACTGGCCGCGGGCGGTGGTGGCGGGGGCGATGCAAGGAAAGATCTACCCTCAATGTTTCATTTGTAATAAAGAGGGTGGCACACGACACTCACTTATGTGTTTCTAATATGTTTGAGTCTCACATTAGTTACTTATAATTAAAAATTTAAGATCTGTCTGTCTGCCCGTCTATATGTCCGTCTGTTACTGCCGATTTGCTCTGAAACTAGGTACTAGACCGATTGTGTTGAAATTTGGCTTACATATGTAAGTTACTGACTCGACTATGGACAAGGAACATTAATGAATGAATTTTAAATATGTATGAGGGCTATTTTTGAGGGGGTGAATTAGAAAATGAAAAGAAGTTTTGAACACTTTTGGTTTCATATTTCACTTTAAAGAGTAAACCAGTCGAGCAGCAACACAATATTCGCTAAAGACGGCACAACGCTTCGTTCTTCTGCATTCATTGACAGAATATTCTTCGTTTATTTTCTAGCTTTTATGAAAGTAATAACAGTATACTTAGCCAAGTTGCCAATCGCTAACGCTTAGTAGCGTATCGCAGTTTTCCCTCTCTGTCGCTTTTTTTATATTAGTGCGACAAAGACAGTTAGCTGCCTTTCGTTTACGATTGACGATTAAGCGTTAGCGATTGGCAACTTGTCTAAGCACCCTGTGCCCTCGAAGTGGAACTGCTTACAAACCTACTCAGGTATAGGTACCATTCAGCTTATACCCTAGTTCGCTCTATTTGTCAAAGATAACATGAATCATTTAGATTTATAAAATGTCAATTTAGTCTATTTAATTACAATGGTGTAAAAACCCATCTCCGACACATATATAATGTTAAAATGTATTTAGGTATGACTTAGTGTCACAAAAACACTAGAAGTACACAAATATTTCTTGACCTAATTTACATTCTACTTAGCTGAAGTAACACCCTAATTACTCCTAATTACACCAGGTTCAGGCCCAGTTTTCAGAGTAGAATAAAGCAACTTTTTTAAAAGATAGAGTCAATTGGAAGGTTTTGTTATCAGTATTGTACCCGTGTGAAGTCGGGGCGGTTTGCTAGTAATCAGTAATTCTTAATTTAAAACACTAACGTAGATACAGCCCTAGCTACGGCGCGGGCGGTGCGGCTGATTGGATTTGGTTTAATAACCATAAAGCACCTGCGCCCGCGCCGCCGCGCGGGGTCAACCGATCGACCGCCATTACCGCTGCGCTGTAATCATGCGCAAGACCTATTATGTCAACCATTGAGTTCAGCTATATTCGTATTATTAATTTTTTGATTAAATGCGGTGTTATCATGCTAAATTTTCCCGCTGGTCAGCACTTCACAACTGTTCTATGAAATATGTTCAATAATATTGGGTTATAAAGGGAGTTAATAACGAGCTCTCGAGCTTTTTCTTACCTAAACTAATCAAGAAGAGAATAATGTTAAAAGATCTAGCTAGGTGAACCAAACAGTTATAAATATCACTATTATATCATATTTTTATTATCATTACACTGCTACTGATTATTATTTGTTGAGTAATTTTGCACTGTTTCACTCGACGATGTGTTACGGTCTGGAACTTTGGGGTACAGCAACGGAATGGCAACGAGTATTTATTGGCACCGTGGTGGTTGGGGTACCAAAAACGTTCACAGTGCTCGATGCGGCTAAAATACACTTTTCGCTTTAGACATGAGTTGGTTGTCAAACGCTGTCAAACGTATGGTTTTGTATAGAATTAAGTATATAACCTACATCTGATCTTTTTTGAGATCGGAATAGAAAAATGTCGCTGTCGTTGATTATAATAACACAAAGAATAGTTACGACTGGAAATTTACCCGATTTATAGCTGCATGAAGAACAAAGAAATAAGTTTATCATTGCCGTAAGAACTTCTTTTCTGCGGAAAAGGCTGAGAAGAGATATATTTATGTTCGTTCTTAGCAAAAACTGGCTGCAAACTAACCTACTTACTTTTAGCATAAAAAAAAAACATTTTACTTATGTTTCTTTTTAATCTAATAGTTTTAATAAGTACAATCATTCATGAAAAACGGAAATACAAAACATCCTTAAAACTAGATAATACTAAAAAAAAAGTAAAGTGTTCGAAACGTCGGAATGAAGTTAAAATTAGTTAATATACGCGAGTTTATCCGTTTTCATAGATAATACTAACTAAACTACACTAACACATCCCCAAAGTCCCTTCCATGTACCCGTAACACTGGCCACATTTCCTCGCTGGATAGCCTATGGTCACCCGTTATCTTTAGCCGAGAGCATTTTCCCCAACTCCTTGAAAAGGAGTTTTGAAATGGAATAAATAACACATAATTAAGTATTTCGCGATAACTTTTCAACGAGCAAAAACCTAACATTTCAACGAATAAACTGTGACTTTGATAGTTAGGTATTTATCTTCATGGGACACTTATCTACATTACACTGAATACATCCAGCAAATGTATTAGTAACATCCAGCAAATGTAGTACCTATTCCTAAACCGTCTTGAAACCCTTTCTTACTAATTCAACGATATTTGTAACTACCATCGCACACTGGCGAAAAACCCCGATTTCATGGCATTAATTAAAAAAATCTAAGTGTGCCTTTAATGGTTTCGCTTATGTCGCTCGCATAAACAATAAAACTGAGTATCTATTCAAGATATGACTCGGCCAATCAGCATACATATATGCATGAAACGTTCAGTCAAAGTTTGACTTGTTGTACGGTGCAATTCGCAATCAATTTTTTGTCTAGTAGCAATGTAAATATAACCAAATTTAATTTATGCCGGGAAATCGGGGTTTTTCGCCAGTGTGCATCGTCTTGTATTTCGAGGCATTTTCGCATTATGAAATGGTAGTATGTTGGGTTTTTAGAATTGAGTGTACAGTGCGCATGCGCAGACGCGCGCCGGGTGGCCTGGGACCGCGGAGAATGCGTGCGATTCCGTCGTTTCCCGGGATTTCAACAAAATGCGGGAATGCGGTCTTTGCCTAAATGTATGGATGAAACGATCCGCTCGATCAAATGATTACATTTGTCTGTTAATTACCTATTGACTACGACTCTAAATTGTCTAACTTATCATTGCTATACCTACTTTTTGCTGTCATTTAAGCCATCAGTAATATTGTCGAAATAAATTTAGGTATGTAGTCATGTTTGAAAAAAAATTGTCAGTAAAACTTTCACGATATGGATATTATTTTAATTGTTGTGCTGCAAAATAATTCCCTATTAAGTACATAGGTACATTATGACGTAATGTTCAAAAAAGTCAAGTACTATTTGACGACCGTATTTTACGATGTGAACATTGCGGAAGAGACAGATTTATATACCTAGTACGTTTATTGGTCGGCGAGGGTGAGCTATTTGCCTACTAATTTGACATGGTTAAATTAGTATGAAAACAGCTGTTCTTCGCCGACCATGACTCATGAGTCTCATGACAAACTTATTTTTTTTTAAAGCGTATGCCGTCTGGCTTTGCAACCTAGAGGGGAGGATGCACTTGTTGTGATTGAGGTTTCGTTTTTCCGCGATTTTTTTCCTTTTTCCACGTTTTTTTCCGGAGCAAACGAGGAACCCTTATAGTTTCGCCAAGTCTGTCTGTCCGCAGCATACCTCCTCGGCTGTTAGCACTAGAAAATTGCAATTAGGTGTAGGTATACATATGAATCACGCCGACAAATTGGTAGAATAAAAAATAGTTTTTTTCCAGGTTCCTCCCCTACACGTAAAGTGGGGATGATTTTTTGCATTTTTCTGTAATCCTATAGTGTGGGGTATCGTTGAATAGGTATTTCAAAAAGAATAAGGGTCTCTAAACAGTTTTTTTTCTATTTAAAGGCAACATTATTTTAGAACAAAAAAAAATGTCCCTCTCTTTAACTTTTTGTGTCAAAAAATTTGAATAAAAACATAAAATCACATAATGGGCTTATTTACTTTAAAATAAAACTATTTCGAAATTACGGAACCCTACATTGAGTAAGCCCGACATGCTCCTCGCCGGTTTTTTAATCTATTAAGTAGTACCTTGTATTATTTTGTGTTAACGTTCTACACATATTGATCCTTTGATCACCCGCAGTGCAATTGAGTTCCAATTTGTTTAGGTACCTGATCAGCACTAAATGGACAGTTATGGCTTTTTAATGTGTAATTAATGAATAGATGTCCCATTCCAGTTACCAAGTGGTATGCGGGACAATTTATTATCGGACATCGTAAGGGGTAGCCTTATAAATATATAAAACAGCAAAGTGTATCACCAGATGTATCAGTGCTTATCACCAGATTTTATTTTATACCATAAAGTCGTTCTTCATCTGTTTTACAGTTTTCTTATTTTTTCTTGCCATGTTTCTAAGAATATCAATAGGAAGTTCCACGGATGCTTTTGCATTTTTTGTATGGAATTTGCGACATCAAATAATGTTATCTGCTAACCCTTGATATTAAGAGACGTGCGATCAGAGAAGATTATATTCATTTCAGGTCGATAGATCTAACTCTTCTTAACTACAACGGTTTTCACGGACGTACTACGGACAGTACAGACTGACAAAAAACTGGCAAAGGAATTATTACTACTACAGAGATCCCGGTTTTCTTCAGCAATGGTTTTGGAATCAACAAAGTGGGTGTCTAAATATTTATCAAACGGGTTACTCACGTAATTTTAGTCGATAACTGCTAGACATGTTTCGACTCCATACTCCATGATATTAAGGATCCTCTAAATGGATCGAAACATGTCGAGCAATTATCAACTAAAATTACATGAGTAACTCGTTTGATAAATATTTAAATATGTTTGAGTCTCACGTTAATTATAATTATAAAAAAGTGGGTGTTGTAGTAAGAGCCAACTAAGGGGCTGAAGTGTCAGTAAACATTCGTTCATTGAGAAGATTGACGATTGACAGCAGTATCATCATACACACTACTGTGATCATCAACCCGGCTTGCCCTGCGTAGCGATAATGGGCATTTACCTCCTAATGGGCATTCGTGATGCACCAACTATTCTTTGTTAATTGTTTTATATATACTGTTTTGTCTTGTGTGTCAAGAATAAATGTTTATTATTATTATTATTATTATTATTATTAATACGACTGCTGGCGTTACACAGTTTTGCTAATTGAGTCGATGTACGCTTAACTTGAATCGATAAACTGCTTTTTCAATTCCTATGATCCAAATTGAACAAGAATTTTAATTTCGAAAAAATCTAAGGTTTTGAATATGATGGCACGAGGGCTTTGCACTGATGTGTGGCACTTTTATTACATTGATACGCATAGTTAATAGATAGAAGAGGCCCCACGTCCAGCAGTGCCCGACGATAAATCACGTACCTAAGATAAAAAAAATAAAAAAATCTAGATAAAGTTATATACGTTTATGTACATAACTCTAATATTTTCTTCGGTTACCGCGAGAATTACACATGAAATAAAACTATGAAAACGACATCCGCAGACCACGAACCCTGTAAAGTGTTCGAAACGTCGGAATGAAGTTAAAATTAGTTAATATACGCGAGTTTATCCGTTTTCATAGTTTTATTTCATATATGACTCTACCTACTTGAAAAGATATACCTATAGGGGATAGAGTCATTTACCCTACCTCCTTTTGACTAATTGGAGTTTGGTAAACGTCTTGCAAATGACCATAGTATCAAGACAAGAGGTACGACGCGACGGGAAAAACTATCGTTCTTGGGCGGGCTTCAGTTGTTTCTAAATAAACACTGTCGTTGGTGCTTTTTCCGGTTCCTCGTATCGGACCACACGCTCATTCAAATCTGGTAGGAATGCAGTTTTTGCGCAAGTTCGATTTGTGGCCACCGCTTGCTGCCACCCGTGCGACAGATTTTTATTTCATTGATGCACTGTAGGGTCTGTATGCACCTACATACTACTTACTTAGAAAAAGTGGTAAGTGGCCGAGCATTCAAAAAAAGTTTACATCGTATTTCTGTCAGCTGAATAATGTTTGACGTTTTTACGCAGAAACATGTGTAATATTGACTAAACATTTTCAGAATTTGTATACTTAAGTAAGAAAAAAGTGTTTACTCACTACCTCAGAAATCCATCTCGTAAATTCGTGGAGGTATCGATACTGTTACTTACTGTTGAATTTTTAACAATACTTAGATCTATGGTCCCTTAACACTAAGAAAAAATATTGACTTCTACGTGAATATAAATAAAAGATGCGGCAATTTAACCCGCAAAAAACATTTATTTCGACATATAAAAATATATTTAGCGTTTATAATAATAATAAGCCTTTTATTATTCCATATCTAAAATTTACATTTTTTGTGAAGTTTAGGTTATTTGACATGGATCTCTTGTCGGGTGTAGGCCTCCTCCCTCTCTTGCCATCGTTCCTGTCTCTTCCAAGTATCATCCAGTTTTTCCCGCTATTTTTCACAGATCTTCTGCCCAACGCTATTTAGCATTATCGCCATTTAGCGTTTATCCAAGTTCATCTCCGTATGAGGTGTAAGCAATTATTCAAGTTGCAGTATCAAAACTACATTTATATACACTCTACGAAATTCGATCGGTACACAAAACGTGATTGGTTGATTTCGTAGAACGGGCGCTAGAACAGCGAATGCTCTTTTGGTTTAAACGCACCTTAATATGCGCCGATTTAAAAGCCATCGGCAGTGGCGTTCACCAAAAAATCGGCAGCGGCAGCGTGTTTCGGTGTGAAATAGGCGTGAAGGTCACATGAATAAAAAAAAGGGTAATTCGAGTATATTATTTTTTATATTATAATCGAGATAAATACAACATAAATATTCAGTAAACACCATCACTAGCCACCTTATTCACAATTTGATCAGTAGATAATAATTTTCTCTTCCCAACATTTTTTTAAATAGCATTGTATCACTGCTGGGCAAAGGCCTCTCCCCACGACTTCCACGACTCCCTAAACCAATCTTCGTCCGGCATAGGGACATGTCAACGTCGTCCCTTCCATTATGTTCTAACAAAATGTTTCTAACAAAAACAGGTTTTGGATTAGCTCTATTTATCATCATCATCATATCATCATCATTTGCCGATGGATATTAGGTTCCCCCAAATCTCCCATCATAGCATGCCATCATAAGGATCGATCGAGTGTGCAGCTCACATCTAATGGATTCCAGCTATCTTTACCAGGTCATCAGTCCATAATTTCAGACCCTTTCTACGCTGCGTCGATCGGTCTATGCTCACTAGTAAGAAATCGCTTGTCACTTTAGTTCGACGATTTTTTGAGCTACGTTGGCCTTTCCATTAATTCCATCACTCGTTGAGTGACCTTGAGCCTTTTATGAGGCATATAGTGAACAATCACGTTTTAGAGCCGTAACACTTGGTGAAAAATTTCGTCTCGAGATTCTGCGGGATGAACGAGAAGATATTGTGCTGCCCAGCAGGGCTTTACGATTGACCTCTTTCTCAAAGTTAGATCCACCACATATTCGTTGAATGGAGTTTGTATCACATGAACTTGGCGAAAATGACCAGACTGTCAACACTTTGCAATTTGAGGTATCTGGTAACCGCACTCATCGGCAGGAACACAACACTATGGGTCTAGTGCTTTTGGGCTAAAGATTTTCTGTAAAGTGGAGGCACTTCTCCCAGTCAGCGAGCTTATCACATTTGCGCATACCTCTTTTTCTGGACATAGGTAATGGATATAATTAACTTGTGACTTCGTACGTAAGTGTGACAGGGAGGCATCACTTCGTTCGTGGTTCGCGGTAGGGCCTCAGGTCCATATGCCAAAACTAGTGAAATCCGGGCATATGAGATCGAAATTATTCAAGATCGACGCAACAAAGTATTAGGACCGTATCTCGAAAGCTTATAATTTCGGAAATACGTTTCAGTGTAACTGCTATGATGTATTGTACCTAATTGATTGGAAACGTAAGTACATAAGTCATAAGACCAGAGTGGACTGATCTTCAAATATTTGACAATGTTTTTTTTTATAATGAAAGCGTAAGTACCTTCAGATGGCTAGTCTATTTATATTTTTGATAAAATAAAATTTATGAGAATAGGTACCTAGGCTAACGTGCCCAAATACCGTTCTCTTTTACTTACCTTCCCATAATAGGATCTGCTATTGGTTTTTATTGGTAATTGTGGTGGCGGATGGGTATTACAAATGGGTGAAGTATATTCTGTAAGTAATATAAATATTCCTGCAGGTTAAGTAGGTAGTTAGTATCTACACTAACGCGCTCAGCTGTATAGGTAATTAGGTACGTTTTGGGTTCTTTCCGATTACATGTATCACAAAAATAGTCACTTATTTGATTTTGACCATTATAAATAGGTACGCATGAACTTCATGTAAATTCAAATAGGTAGGAAATCTTCCTATTCGAATAGGGATTTTTAAAATACTAGTAAGTAGATACTCGTAATATTAAGCACAATTCCAAAATCTTGGACAAGACCACTACCTAACCCTAGGTTAACCGGTTTTTTTTTTTTTTTTTTTTTTATTTATTAAAGTTCCAAAAACATTTTATTTAACGCAGAGTTTCATGTAACTTAACGGTTAGAAGTATCAAAAATTTATATGCTGCCCCGTAATATTTAACTAACCCTAGATTGTGTAAGTGAGCTATAGAGGTGCCTGAGTAATATCACTATAAAGCAGCTTTACTTTAATATAAAAGTGGCTGATCAAGAACCTAATGGCTAAAATTATACAGTATGCTACCGTGATCCTCGCATTTATGAAAATAGATAATAATACGCATTACTAGCAATCGTTTTCAAAAAGGATTAAAATTTGACAAATATATATAATGACCGTACAAATAAGTTTTCACCACACTGCTCGTAAACACGCTGTTTGTCCTTCAATTTCAGAGCGCAA
Organism: Thaumatotibia leucotreta; assembly: GCA_025490895.1. Classification (NCBI taxonomy): domain Eukaryota; kingdom Metazoa; phylum Arthropoda; class Insecta; order Lepidoptera; family Tortricidae; genus Thaumatotibia; species Thaumatotibia leucotreta. The sequence continues at coordinate 31,540 of JALPQI010005079.1, read as the reverse complement.
AACTGTGTTTTAATCTCTAGAGGTTAAAGTAAAATTTTTTTAATCTTCTGGGTAGACTAAAGCAATAACTTATACGGCCTGAGAGTGCAATAAGCTTTTTGACGTTTGAACTAGACAGTACGTTCGAAAACTCAATAGTTTCAAACAGTTTCATACACATGAACCTTTCATAATATTATATTGAATATGCTAAAATCCAAATTAAATACCACATTTTGTTGTAAAAGGCTTTTAATTAAAAGTTCTAAAAATACGACAAATAAAAACAATAGGAAAATAAAAGTGTTGACATTATGCTAATTTCAGAACGCATCCGAATATTTTTTTCTTTTAAAATCTAAACGAGTTCGGTCGTGTTTTGTTTTCTTTCACTCTTAATTTTCAAGTTTCGGGTAATTGCGAGATGCGAAAGTGGGATAATTTCGAAAATCACAGAAAAATCGCCAATAACTACACGAGTCTCATTTTGGAATTATCCTGAATTTTTAAGCATTGCCACGCCAAGATAAATATTTGAGGTTATTGTTTTATTATTTGTTGATTTGTTTATTTTTTGGAAGTTGAGGACTTGCAAATAAATACCTTCTAATTTGTTATGTTTGAGTTTTATTTCGCATGTTTCCTCGCTTTAGTGTGGTGAAAAATGTTGTGTTTCACTCGGCAGCAAAGCTTGTTCAACTCTCGTGCCTTAAAACCCTCGCATCGCTCAAGATTCCATTTTATGAACCACTCGCTGCGCTCGTGGTTCAAATTCTGGAATCTTTCGCTTGCTCGGGTTTCAATATTTGCACGAGAGTTAAACAATCACTTTGCTCCCCAGTAAAACAAATAACTATTATTTCCTCCGAACGGTCAATGTAACGGGTGTACTGCTTGGTTGTCAAACGTTCCTTCGAGTGGCTGCGATCTGTCATTGTCAAGTGCAAACTAACGATTCATTTTGAAGTACATTGCTTCTCAATATTTTTTTCTTAGAAAGTTAATTACTTTTCAAATTAACGTTTTGAATCAAATAATGCTCACGGTTTGGCTAAAAATCTGCATCGTATTCCTCAGTTTCAATAAAAGCCAGTATCGCAAACACACTGTATCCGTTTCATCTTTTGCAAATCTTAGTAACACTAACGAGCGACAATACAATGATGAAACGTCATACAAACCGATTTAAGCCCTTGCCAATCGTTATCGTCAATCGTCCCATTGTCAGCGACGTCTGTACCAACCCCGTCCATCAAGCCGCTTGCCTCAGCACAGATTGCCCAACCGATGGACAAATGCCTATAAATATTGATAAACTTTCATAGTAATTATTTCAGGTGAACGTCTATTAGCAAACCTTGGATTTACATTGGATAATTCGTGGAAGCAAGCTAGGCGCGCCGGTGCAGCCAATGGCGTTAGAAGACGTGCGCGCGCGCCGCCTCCGACACGCCTCCCCTCCGCCCCGCGTTGCTAGCTGTTCTACGACACGATATAGGACATGTCTTGGGATCAATGATGCTGGATGAATCACTTTCTTTATCAACAAGTTAAACACTAATTAACGATTCGTACCATCAAATAAACATACCATTTGAATTACATGTTACTTTCATCGCCGAGTTATTTACAGCTAAAGCTATAATAAATAGGTAGATATCTATTTGTAGTCAATAACCAACCAATTTAACATAAGTAGGTAACATTAGTGGGTACTACATTACAATTATCATACATTTTTCCACATCGAAGCCCAAGTCGAAGTGCTGAGCATGAACTACCTTACACTTGATCGATCAATTTATAAATAAGTAGATTTACGATTGGCAATTTCCATTTTTTATCAAATACCTACGTTTTTTTGAAGCGGTGGTGGCTCAGTGGATTAGACGTTTGACTTTCAATCCGGAGGTCGTGGGTTCAAATCCTGGCTCGTACCAATGAGTTTTTCCGAAACTTATGTACGGAATATCAGATGACATTTACCATTAGCTTTCGGTGAAGAAAAACATTGTGAGGAAACCTGCATACATCCGCGAAGAAATTTAAAGGTTTAATGCCAGCGTGGCGACTATAGCCCAATCCCTCTCATATATGATAGGAGGCCTGCGCCCAGCAGTGGGACATTATAAAGGCTAAAATATTTATATTATATATTATCTAGTTACGTTTTACACGCCTACATGTCTATGAATGAATACGCGAATGCATCGGGTCGCCGAAATTGGGGAACCCCAGTTTTTCCTAATATGATACGATATGCTGAATATCACCACTCCTACAGAAACGACAAATCAATCATAGTCAAGTATAGCGCTAACTTCATACTTGTACGAGTAGATACTATTAATCGTTGTGAATGATCAGATATGGAGAACGCAATTGTTTTTTTTTAAACGATATTGAAATTTATGTCCAGTAATCAACCCGATCAGCGGTCCCCTCGTCAGTAATTTAGTAGGGGTTATCTCATCTATCGAAACAAATTATCGAATTGTGACTAATTGTACGATGGGCGACACGTGTTACGCTGCACGGGGTTAGTCCTGCGAATGAATACCTACCAAGATAAAGGTGGCGGCGATGTTACAGCGGACTGCAAAGACGCCTATTTTATCCTCAGGTTGATGGTTTATGGTGATCCATTTACTATTATTACGACTAACATAAACCATATCGCTGATGCTAACGGATGATTCACACTACACTGCATCAGGCCTGGGGGCGGCTATCCGACATTTCGTCTGCCCTGTAGGCCTAGCCAAAAAGCCATTCTACAATCGTATACGATAAGCGATATGTCGCGTGACCATAATAATTATTATGCAACAAAATCCCTCATAATGAATGCATGATATGCCACCTGGTGTTGACTTTGTTTTGAACCGACGAGCATAGTTTTTCCTGAATATGTTAATTTATCGACTTAACTGCCCCATTTCGGAATACCACAGTCGTGTAACCCCGCGTATCCTTTCGCTAACTGCAACACATGCTAATGGGGAACAGGGACCACCAAGCGTGCCTACTGATAATGCATAATTTATGATAGCTCACTATGCATGTTTGATGATTGGTGATAAGGGATCCATCGTCCTTCTACGAGTATACGTATAGGTTCTCCATTTTAAATACCATAGCTCGATGCCCCTTAAAACTTCTAAGTGGCATCGGGCCATGGTATTTAAGATGAAGTATACTATTATCAATTGTAAATGTAAGAAAATGTCGACGTCGTTAACTCTCATCGGCGACACTCCGGCTGATTTACAGTCGACCTGGAAGTTGAATTAATTATAGTTTCGAACACGTGCATACTCAAGTTATGTTATGCAAAAGCCTAAACACGATAAGCTTGTACTTATGCCATGTACGGCAAGTAGAACTTTTTGGCCTAGCCGAAAAAACCTATCAAACTGGAATCAGAAGGGTATTCGAAAGTACTGTTGACGCAACAAATGGCACAATATTTACCAAGAAAAGAGTTGTTTATAGATGTAGTGATTATTGATTAATTAATCTTTTGTATGTAAGTATCCGCACTTAAACGATGAATATATGAATATAACTATGAATATATCCTAGATTGACTTATACAATGTTGTGTCAACAGTACTTTCGAATCCCATTCTAATCGCGGTTTGTTAATATTTATAATATAAACGAAACAACCTAAAATACCTGGGTGATACAAGGCATTTGTTTGTGAAATAATGATAGGAGTTCACAGTTATTAGGATCATTGGCCCACCTTCATTTAGTTCCCGGAGATTTGCTAGGTACTTACTTGCTAAACTAGTTTTTTGATTCTCAAGAGTGTCTTAAATATGTAGTGTTAGTTATAAGGAAAGTGTAGTACAATTTAATTTAAAATATAACAAATATCTTGATTGATGTCACTTAGCGCCGGTGTTATTATTGTTAAATTTGTAAATCATTTGAACCAATTTTTGTACAAGTCAATCATCGTCTAAACACGGCGTTAGTGACATCATTCAACCATTCGTTCAGTTACAATTAGTCATTCGCAAAGGTAAGCTTGGTTTTATTTAATTCTGTCTCTTTTGGCTGTTGAAATTCGAAGAATAAACATCACTTGAATGAAGTCGTGCTTTTGAGTATTCGTCCAGTTTTTATCCTTCAATAGTAGGTAACATCTAGTCGTAATATTTTTTATAATTGATACGAATTTCGTATTTAAAAATATTTATTTAATTTCTCTGCTATTTCACTACCTGCTTCACTAATTTATTAAATTAAGTAGACCATTATTTGTAAGCTATGTTCAGATTTTTATCCAGATTTCACACAAGCCATATAAATATGTATCTGCTTTATTGTTAGCAGACATTTTATTTACAGTTTTGTTGCACTTACAAAATGGGATAAACGTTAGATTTTTCAAAAAAAAGCGCTCGTTGTCGAGCGGTGAAAGGAGACGCACGGCTGCTACGATGTGGTCGTGGGTTCAATCTCCGGTTCGTACCAATCGGTTTTCCAAAAAACTTAATTGATACTTATTCACAAGTGCTTTACGGTGAAGGGAAACATCACCTGCATAAATACATCTGCGAAGAAATTCAAGGGTGTATGTGAAGTTCCCAGCAAGTACCTATTGGACCAGTGTTGGAACCACACAAATAGGCACATTTCAAATCAGGCTGTCGGAGTTTTTCGCTTTAAAAGTGAGCTTGCAAAAATAAATATTATGAAATCGTGAGTGAAAACCTACCTAATGATAATGAATTTACCTAAAACAAACAAACGGATTGATAAGCTGCGATTGAATACAAGCGACAGCGCAGCGATCGTACGATGTTATCTCGGTAATCCGCGACAATCGTCTGCTTGATATATTTAAATGTATTTAAATTACGAGAGACAGGTGACTTTGACATTTATATCAATTAGGGTTCCTTTGGTAACTTGATAAAAATATGGGGTCTAATATGTATTCAGGCAATAACTTAAATAGTACGGTTTCCTACTTTTCTTAAATATAATACGATATAGTTCGTGAAATATAAATTGGTACTTTCTACCTACATTATAGTAAAAATAAACATTTACTGTAATGTAGGTATAACTTTTATTTTTACTATAATGTAGGTAGAAAAGAAAAGAATTTATATTTCTCGCACTATACCTATAATACGATATATTCTGTTAAACAGATCAACGCTATTTTAGTTACACCTCTTAGTATATGGGAACAACTTGCTTAAAATTGTGTTTTTAGTTTTACGTTTTATTGAATAATATTGCCTGAAAATAATACAATTTAGGTAATACTCGTATTATTTTCAGTCTCATGGAATAAACTTTGTTTAGTTTCACTGTTTTTACTGCATACTAGATATACATACTCGTATTTAATTTACCTACAGTGATAACATGAGTTGACTGCGTCAAAAAACGTTAGCATTTCCATAATTTACATTCTGGTTATCCCACTTGTACTCCCCTGTTGCAACGAGTGCGAGCGTGAGGACAAGAAAGTGAGTTACGCAGTCGATTTATAGTTATCTCACGCCATCAAATCATGATTACACAATATCATAGGTACTTAGTTTTTTATATAACGCAAAATATCACTTTATACCTACATACTTATAAATTACAATACAATAACTATGCACATACTCCTTAAAAAGTGGAATCACATAAATGTTTCAACAACAACATTTTAGTGATTAGCGTGTAAAAATTATTTCATTGAAGCAGGTGAGTCTGCTGTTTATGTTATAAGCACAGAATTATAATGAATGCATAATAATACCATTATAGCCATAAGCGTTTCAATGATAATACCCAGTTTCATCCACGTTAACTTTTTTCCTATGTAGTTTGTTTTTGTTGTTACACTACTTGGACAATTTATATTTTATTATTCAAGTTTAAAAATACAAATGCGGTGACAGTTGTGATATGAAAATAACTAAAATGTACTTAAGTAACATCTCGTACCTACTGGCTGCGTGATGACAGCAGTAAGAATAAATATACTTGTCACCACCCCAACTCTTCCCGTGAGTGTCGTAAAATTCGACTAAGGGATTTAAATATCACGGAGCATTCGTTTAATTCAAGATTGGTGATGGGCAGCACATTAATAAGACTGTGATACCCAGATTTGATATAGGTACCATAACATTCACACATTGTTATCCAAGGCATATAAAAAACTAGAGACCCTACCGCGGTAGGGTCCACAAACGAAGTGTTGCTTCTCTATCACACTTACGTCCGAATTCACAAGTGCGAGAGAGAGGCGCATTTCGTTGGTTGTTCGCGGTAGGGCCTCAGACCTTCGTGGTAGGTAAATACATATTTATTTATACGTATTCAGAGATATATGACTCATAATATATGTAAATATTCATAACGCAGGTGTTAGAAAACAAAATATAGAGGAATGCATTTTTATTACGAATTTCGTTTAGTTTTTGTGCGAAATTACTGCACAAAAACTACTTAATTGAAAGTTAGTGTTGTGCGAATGAACCCGCTACCTTATCATCCGCTATCATCGCTATTAGCCACACCTTCACCGAGTCCACTAATTATAATTGTCGTCCTTATCTCTGAGCCCTGGCGCCAATCCTACCTAAACTAAAGTGCATAATATGTCTATCAAATTACGATAATGTGTTAATTAAATTCGTGAAATGAGCAGGCCCGCAATTTTACAGCGATTCCATGCAAATTTCTTGATAATGGCCTCAGATCGTAAAGTCATGACTGTTTAAAAATATGTATGGAAATAATCCGTTCATAAATATGGTACGACTACCTTATTGGTTATGTATTACACTGGAACAAGCTACCATTTTTGAGTAATTTTAACACAATACATGACTCGTGATGACTTATGACGCAACGATTACTAAGTACTGAACTTTGTAACTGTATGATACTTGTATTATTGAAGTATTATTAGCTCCCATTAATAGATGGGAACTACCTGATGCCAATATCAATTTCATATAATTTAAACAAAGCTTAATCCTTGGCTGAATTAAAGCACATAATTATTCAGTCGCCTTCATGGTTGCGCTTTTATCGTCTATCAGTCAGACAGTCGTCTCTTTCGCACTTAGAATAAGACTGTGCTTGCTCTAATGACATAACTTGGGCGATAGACGTTAAATACACCAGCATGTAGCCCTACCATGAGCGTATGCGTATATTTTAAGGATAGCGAATAGTAGAAGAAATTATTTATTTTATTATATATATTCAATATTCGGCTCACGAGTATGACGCCCAACCACATCAATCTGTTCAACCTGCTTCTTATTAAAGGCAGGGCACCTGCGCATGGCCCACATTTTTCCACAAACACCTGACGTTATCGATCATGTTTATTCAGCCGATAAATTAAACTCGCATACTCTATGCGCCGGCGCAACATTCGCAACGTTTCTCGGAACACGCGTGTTTGCACTCTGATATAGGAAAGATATTCAATTGATCGAATATGGGTCATCTTGATATCGCGTATGCGCGGTTAGGGTGGGTCTTGGAATGCTAAATTGACTGAATCATTGGGTATGCGAAACACAGTAAATAAAACCTAAATTTATGTAATCTACTTATTAACTGACCCGTTTTTATGATGTACTAGTAAATAATTTAGGACGTGACACTTGCACTGGATTGCCAAATCTCGTGGGAAATAAAAGTCAGATCTGTATTGAATTTAATAGAATAACCCCCTTATTCATAAACGTTTGTTAACTTAACAAGTCGCTAATAGTTGTTTGTCCCTTTTGCTCTTATGGACACATTGTTGAGACCGAAAGGGACAAACAATTATTAGCGGCTTGTTAAGTTAACAAAAGTTTATGAATAAGGGGGTAAGCCTTTATGACGACCACCTGCGTAGATACTTTCGGTGCTGACTGTATATTTCATCATGTCCACTCAATGCAACAGATGCTGCCCCCTCCCCCCCCCCTCCTCGGGAATGAGTTACGGAAAATAAATAACATCAAATACTTAGTTTAAAAATAAAACTATTGACATATGTATTTGTACGAAGTTTGGCCCTAAAACAAAACTAACACAGACGAGAGCTAAGCTGTTTAATAGGTCTTTAAATCTATTTAATTTCATCATAAATTTACGGTTCTAAACTGAGATATATTCTCATATTTTTGCTAGCATCGTGCCAGCTGTCGATCATTATATCAACACGAAGTATTAACAGTTTATGGAATAAGTAAGTACTGGTTTTACGATATTCAATTGCTAGATGTGATGGCGAGATGCAATTATATTGTAGGACAATCCCTTTTAGTTGTTTACTAACATATTTAGGATGATTCAAAAATCTGTGAATATTGTGCCTGCCAAACCCTTAAAACCATCTTATAATTAATTGCGGTAGTGGTGTTTGCATGGAGATAGATAATAAATCAAGATTTTCCAGGAAACATGACTATTGACTAGTTAAGTAGACATAGGCACCCTTCAAAATGGTTGAATAAATGAATCACTGGGTTTTTAAATTTATTAGTCAAATTCACATTGACTTCAAATAGTCATATCTCGGTTCAGCAATTGAACTAAACTTAATGCAAATATACGTATTATTTTTTTCTCTATTGGCTATGTTTATTGGTCCTTCTTGGCCTGAACTTCTCACAAATATCGGCGGTATCGCCTATTACGAATCTGTAGGATTAGGATTTACTAGGATGCGATGTGTTGATGAATGAATTTAAAATTTCGTACATACAAGTATATAAGTCACTAGACTATTTACATATATAAGTAGAATAAATATTTAAATTCATCTGCATTTATTTTGTTTATTATAGATATTAAGATTCTCATTATCCATTCCTCTAGACGAACCTTTCGAATACTATAGATCCGAACTACGGACCACGTTCGAAAAAAAATCATTTTGGAGGGAATGGAGCAAAAATCGAAATATTTTTTGTCGTGTAGCTGAATTTCATATTTGAACTTGATATTGGTAAATAAATTTTACAGTGAATTCCGATAACAATCAGTGAAGAAGAAATGAATTGTATTCCGCCAGAATTGAGGGCGGAGTCGCAGTAAGCAATTAGTAACAAATCTTCTAATTTTTTGGCCCAAACAAATATGAAAAAAAAAACATGAGCAGTGGGCTTATACAATAATTTAATATTTTTTTTTTTTTTTTTATACCACGTCGGTGGCAAACAAGCATACGGCCCGCCTGATGGAAAGCAGTCACCGTAGCCTATGGGCGCCTGCAACCTCAGGGTGTCACATGCGCGTTGCCGACCCAATAAAAATAACGTTGGCACAACAAAGTGGCTCCACTCCGCCTGATCGTAAGTGAAAAGTAGAGCCCAAATCGCGGCGGCAACGAACAGGAGACAATCAGTAACCTGTTAGTTGCCACCGCCTTGCTGGCCCGCTAGATGCTGGTAAATACACCGGCTGACCCCGAAACACGGCAAACACGAAGGTAAGTCATTTCACGGGCGTTTACACCGAATGTACGGTGGTAGCCAACCAGGCGGGTACTAGTAAAAATACCCTACCACCGGCTGAGAAGCTGGATACTCAGTATTTCCCTTAGTCGACTCCTACGACACCCACGGGAAGAGAGGGGCGGTGATTTTTGTATTCTTACTCCGTCACCGCACGGACAAAAATGCGCACGGATAAATATGATCATGATTATGTTCTAAATAGTTTTATATACATTTGTATATAAAACTATTTAGAACATAATCGGCCCAGACGTTTTTGAATAACTACGGAACCCTACACAGAGCATGGCCCGACATGCACTTGGTCGGTTTTTTTAAGTTGTTTTTATTTTAAACCATGTTTTTTTTATTTCATTGCATATTTGAGAAAAGCTACAAGCTTCGGTGCGAATAAAGACTTTGCATATAATATAAGATAACAACTAGACTCTAAGGTTGGGAGGTACAGAGAACCAGATCGATAATAAATCATTTTAAACCCGCTTTAAAGACGAACCATACCGGATGCGTGTGCGACACATGCGTGGCGTGCGCGTTGTAGCGTATGTTAATGTCATATTAGAAGGCGCACCGCTTGCGTGACGTGCACGCGCGTTGACTGGGAAACGGTGTGCCATTTTAAATACGCTAAGCGCACGTGCTTCATACGCATTTGGTGTGGCTCGGCTTTTAAATTACCTAGTAGGTACTTTACGAGCTTAATCAATAATGAGTTCTCACGAAGCTTTTAATTATAATATTAATACATTATTAATTTGATTAGTCATGTATGAGTGAGTATTCTATGATGTATTAGTATTCTATTCAGACAGCTATTCCGCTAAGTTGTCAAGTTAAAATGAGTTATTACGGCCAACCAGTTTTATAACCGACATCAAAAAAGGAGGTCTAGCTAGACTCACTGTTTTTCTTGTATGCATGTTGCAAATTTCTTTTTTTTTTATTATTAGCGGGTATAAACCCCAAGATGAACCCGCTGGCCGATGCCAGTTGGCATCGGATATTGGAGAAATCGGTTGACCGGTTTTGATTTTGTTCTATTTGGTAATTATTAAACGATATGTCTAAATAAAGACGGGTAGCCGCGACTTGTGTTAGGTTAATCTGTGCTCTTTTGTTATTATTATTACAAACCATTATCAATAGTGTACAAAATGCAACTTAGGTAGGTACACTAGGAACGTTCTGGAATAATACATTTAACTAGATAATTATGTTAAAAGTATGTAAGGAAAGCCGCCATACACATTATTAGCCTATACCGCCTTTCCGTGCATTATGTTTGAACCATAGACTTTTATCTGTTACCTACCTACATGTCAGATTGTCTATTGTGACACTGACATTGGTAATCAATATTAGTTTAACATTTATTTATTATAGAGAGATTGAGTGTTTAATTAAGTTATTGCTGTAGAATAAGACAACACGAAAATAAGGGCTTTAAATGTTGTTTCTTCATTTACAGGTGAGACTATATTATTATACTATGCACTATTGGAGTTCAAATAATTATCATAATTTCGGTTTATAAAATAAAGTTACTTCATTTACAGAAACGCAATTGAGTCTTTATTTCTCAAGTGTGCAACATCATTATAAGTATTTACAGATATTGACTCAGTTGGAATTCTTAGAAATTCTCAATTCCATTCATATTAGAGGAAAATCAAGCGCAGCAACTTCACTTTTTCGTTGTGAAACACTGAAGGCAGGTACCGATGAGTAACGCTATCATGCTTATCATCGTATTGGCATTTGCATAAACAACACTAGACGAAGGGAGCGGCCATGGACCGTGACATCACATATGTATAAATTTTTCTTCTTTTTGGTTGATCTTATAATAGGGTTAAAATTATGTAAGATCCTGTTCAAATACGCTAAATATTCGTTTTATGAGCCTTTCAAAGCCGGATGAAAAATTCCTTTTTAGTATGAAAATATTTCTAAAATTAATGGTAACATCAAAAACCCCACAGAATAATCACAGCATTTTTGCTGTAAAAACTTCAAGATAAACGCAATTTTTAACATAGCTGCATAACAACGTCGAGATTTCCCCTTACAATTAACTCTTCAATGACTTCACTAAATTAACGACATTAGTAAAAAAACTATTTTACGAAAGTTGGACAATAACATGACATAGGAAAAAATAGTACTATTATAGTGATTGTAAAATCGAGTAAAATCATGCCAAATAGTAATGTGGTAATTTATTAGCATACACATAATACTCGTACATTAATAAAACCAAATCATATTGTTCTCATTCAATTGTTCAATAGCAAATATCGAATGCGGACCAATTTTACCAACCTACTTGAATAAGAAAAGGTCGAACTCCGTTAAGTATCAAAGTTTTGATTCCGTTTAAAATCATGTTGCCATAGTTTTGTAATTTCAGTTTAAATCCCGAACAAGCGACACTATACTAGGTATGGGCATTTTCGCGAGAAGAGATCCAAAAACTTATTTTTCTGAAACAGGTAAATTTTATGTTTTTCCTGCTCAGAATCACGAGCTCTTTCGATCCTACTAGAAGAAAAAAAGTGTCCCAACTTTTTATTTCTATTACGTAACCGTTTTTCAAACACTTTGTACAGCGGTTACAAAGTGGAGAGCATGTAAAAGGTATGAAAAATGTGGGACCATTTTTTTCTTGTACTTTTTTCTCCTAGATTGAAAGAACTCTTTATTCTGAGTAGGAAAAACATTAAATTTACCTACCTTAAAAAAAAATTTTTTTGGATCTCTTCTCGCGAAAATGCCCGTATATGATACGTAATAGTATTTCATGAAAACACATAATAGTATGTATATACATATTTCGCATATCGATATCTACCCGTTTTTCCGCACCCGAACAATCATACTAAGTCACGAAATGTTACGTTTACGAGTAGGTATGTTACAGGATATGATAAGCGTGATTGATATTAGTAAATTATACATATTAATATTATTGGTGTGTTGTCGATTGTACTATTCATGTATTTTGTCGTACTTAATGGTGGTTTGATACGTGTTAGTTAACTTTAATGTTCTGAATAAACCATAGACAGTACCTATAGTTCGACTAGGGTTGTACTCACTTGAGGCGTAGACAGAAATAGTAACACTGCCTTGTTCTTATACTAATGTTATTAACTCAAAAACAGAATATATAGTTTTTTGTTTCTACTATTTATTACTGCCTATTTTACCGGACTTCATATCGCATTTTATTTTGCTAATAATGTCTGATTATGTGTGAATAATGTGTACCTACATTATTTATTATTTCTAGATACGTACGTTAAATAATACTAGGTATAAGTACGTGAAATAATAGTAGAATATTTTGATTATTCTATAAAACAAGAAATAAGTTTTACTATACAAAATTTTCTTCATATAAACAAAATCAGAAAAATGTACACATATTTATGAACTCATCTGCGCTTAATGCATTTTTAATATACCGTTCGCGGCACAGTCTTGTATACAAGTAGGTATAATATATTAATGTATGTATCTTCATATATGAAGTCTTAAAATCGTCAATAAAAGAAACAACAAACATATGTAAATATACAAATTTCGGTAATATCTACCGAAAAACTAGACAATACCTGACTAAGATCCATTAGCACTATCACCTTCAGCTTCCACTAATGTGACCACGATATATTAATTGTTTTTGAAACAACGAAAGTCCAATATAAACACGATTCCGAAAACTTATTTATTCTTCCGATTATATGACCGACACGCATGCGCGGCGACGACAGCCCAAACGGCGTAAGTACCAACGTCCCCGCGCCTGTAGGTGCACTGGCGCGCTAAAACAGCACACTCCTGCGCACCTCGCTTGATAGGTTATCTGATCTATCAAACAAATACTTGACAGCTCAGCTAATAACTACAAGTAGAAAAATCCCATCACTGACCTATTTTTTGTGCTGTAATGAGACCTGTCATGTTATTATTGTACCTACCTATAATTGAAAAACTGGCTCATGTTCGTTAATCAAAAAAATCCAATAATTAATATACCTATTTTGAAATAGCTACGAACATTTTGGAACTTTTACGAAATAAATTGAGTATCCAAAAAATATTTATGTACCTACTTAAATAAATAAAAGAAAATATTATGTTTGTAAGTAATGTAAAATATGTATTGATTTAAATAACAATTCGGTTTTGATACCTATTCCAAAAAAAAAATGTATAGGATCACAAAATTTGGTCATCGGAATATTTATCCGAAATACGCGTGCAAATGGCAGTTTCGAATTTCTATATAATTACCGAGTTTGCTGTCACTTGAGGCTTTTATTTGTAAGTAAATTAATGAAAGAAAGATATTTAATTCAATGTAAGTAGAGAGCTTTTAACTTTTCCCAGTGTCTTTAGAAGTTTGGTGGAGTTCTTCTGCTGTTTACACTCTAGATCACTGTATAGTATAAAAAATGCAAAATGTCATTTTTAATGTATTCATATCCAGTATCGCATTCTGATTAAAATGACTTGTCTCGCAATATATCCTGTAATACATTATTAACAAAGACAACTTTGAGTAACTCGGTGTGGGAGAATCGTTGTAAAAATAGCTGGGTACATATTAGGTATCACTTCCACTTTGAGATTACAAACTGGGCTATAATAATTAACAATAATAACGGATGAAAAACTGGATTCAATTGTTTTCTTGTTTGCGCTTAATCGCAAGTTAGTCAATAAACGATGTTAAAAGTGTTCGCCATCTATTTGTTATTGTCAGGAAGAGGTCATTTAAATCTATTACCTACCTAGGTACGTAAACCTAGGTAATAGATTTAAATTACCGCATAAAGAAATCGACCAAGACAACTGTCAAGTTCAGAAGATCGGAATTGAAGCAGAAACTAGTTAAAAATATATTTTTTAAGAGATAGCTATTATAGTATTGTTGAGGAGTTTAACAATTGGATTATAGTGTTTTTTTTTAGTGTTCACATGTCCTTAGGTATGTTATTTGTGTTAAACCTATTTATAATATTTCATATTTACCTCGAAATAGTTATGATATGTGTGATATGACCCTATATTGTTACTGATTTGATATCGGTAGGGATTTGGTATAGGTATAAGTTATAGTAAAATTGGGTACATAGTTTGTTAAATATATATGTTGTCACAATTATTGTCAATGTACAAACTATTTATAATTCAAACACAATTTACACAACCTCGCATTCTTTATATGAATAAATATACTATGACTAGTCAATGTCCGATTATGTGATTGCTCCCATAGTTAGAAGAATTTTATGACTAACCGATTTGTAGAATTATTTCCAGGCCAATAATTACATTAAAAAATAATTCTAACATACAGCCAAGTAACTACTGACGCGCTGTGCTATAAATATTACGTGATATTACGATCATAACAAAAAACTCATGATCATGATAAAATAAAAAATAAAATTAAAAAAATAGTAAAATGTGATGAATTAAGTATTTTATTATTGAAACTTTATTATGCCACTTAATAGAAACTCATTTTTACCTTAGCGAGTCATGCATGCTCAGTGCACAGTTCCGTAGTTTTTGAAAAACTGCTGGGCCGATTATGTTCCAAATAGTTTTATTCTCAAGTTCTCCATAAGCCTACTTCAAGATTTTTCTTTTCATGTTTTTTCGGATCTACGCATCAAAAGTTAGAGCCCCCCCCCCTCCTTTTTAAAATACCTATTCAACGATTCCCCACACTATAGGGTCTTAGTACATGCATACGACACTTTTCGTGTCGGTGTGATTAATAGGTACATATGTATAAATAATACGAAATTGCAAACTACTTTATTACTAACGGTCACTGAGCATGACTGCGGACAGACGAACAAACGGATATAGCCAAACTAAAAGGGTTCCTAATTTACTACGGACCCCTAAAAAAATACATACCCCTACTACGTTCATCATTGAAATATACGAGTTAAGTATCTATGCTATGAGTAACCCTACACCAACGTTCCTGTAGTCATTTTCAGATATAGTGAAAAGTAGTAGGTTCAAGTAGTTAACTAGTTAACGTACTAAATTACCTAATTGTGGATATTTTGACTTCGTTTTTTGCAAGTTAATTACATATTCATCTAGCATAAGTTGGTACCTATTGTCAATACCAAATTTAAAACATTCTATCAGATCGAGGTGTGTGCTGTTTGCGATACGGTATCGAGAAAGTTATCGTATCTTAAGCAAACAGCTACAAGGTACGTTTAGGTACCTACCACTCGGTCACTATCATCCACAATTCGGTTTAATAAGTTTACATTTTAATTCACTGTTTATATTTATTTTTACATTCTATGCAGTTTTCTATATTTCATTCTAATATGTAGGTACTATGCAAGTATTTGCGATTTGGCCATGGTTGTTTTGTATGTTTTTAACCGACTTCAAAAAAGGAGGAGGTTCTCAATTCGACTGAATTTTTTTTGTTGTATGTATGTTACCCGATATCTCCGAGAATAGTGAACCGATTTTAAAATTTCTTTTTGTGATCGAGTGAGTATTACCCCGAGATGGTCCCGTTGGCACCAAGTTGCGGTCTGATGATGGGATCTTGGAGAAATCGAGGGATCTCTTCAATTGTTATAGGTACCTACATGTATGGCGCTTTTGGTAATTTTCATTAATTAACAAGAATTTGCATTCAGAAAGTAGGATTTGAGGAAACCAATGATGGAAACAAATCGGGAATCTTGGAGAAACCGGTTGAAGTCGGTTTTTTAAATTTTTAATTTGGTGATTATTAAATATTTGTCTGTATATATGTATGAATAGCGCACTTAATACCCACAACACAAGCCTTCATTGAGTTTAGTGTGGGACTGTTTGTGTAAGATTGTCTCACGATATGTATTTATTATATTTATATGAGTAGCTACGCATGAGACAACAAATTTTAATATACCCTTAATACTTAGGTAAGTAACGTCTACTGCATTTGTACATACGACAAGCAGACTGTAAAATGTTGCTGTAAAAAGTGCCACAAAACGGACTTGTACAGCTAACTATACTGGCAACAAACACGTCAAATAATCGTTATCCCTAATGTTATTGGATTAAGTGTTATGTGTTAAACTGATGTGTGTTTTTAATTATTTAGCTAACAATATTCTAGACCGTCGGTGCAAAATTATACTATAATCAACAAAAATTCGAACTTTATTGGCAAAGTAGTATCAAATAACCATAAATTGGAATCTGGAACTTCCAACAATAATGTGGAGGTGTTGGTAAAGTTGGGTAAGTAAAACAGTCAGACAACTGAAACGCTTCATACTACATACATTTACTAGGTACTACAAGTAATTTGAGAATCGTTAAAATGAGAACGTGTGTTTCATTTACCCAATTGAACTTTGCCTATAATTGTATGGCTGTAGATAAGTCTTTTAAAGACATGTTGCATTATTTTTTTGGATCCGTAGTCCTAATTACTGACCATAACCATATCGACTTCCCGTAGAATACTAAGTAAGTGATAAATAAAAATAAGTGATGAAAATTTATCGTAACATTGTGCGTACGGTTTACAATCCAGTGATCTTCTCAGCAGACGTAATCGATAGTGTTTACGTAGAGTAACCAGGGGTAAAGGGGTAAGAGTACGCAATCCCATACATTTCAGTACTAAATATATGTAATTGCGTACACTTACCCAAGGCGTACGTTTACATGACATGACTTACCCCCCTATGCAGCACTGGCATGTCAATGCAAGCTAGTTGCATAGAAATTTCACAGACGATAACTTTTACGATAACGGCACAGTAATGATATAGGTACATACAGGGCCGGCACCTGACTGCGATCAACGCGCACAGAGCGTCGCCCGATAGCGCGGTCGCGGGTAAATATTGACAAGTGTATTCACAATACTCACTAAGTAATGCCCTATCAAGTATTCTCCGCAATTGTTATTTAAATATGGTTATGACCAATTGATAACTATTAATATTATGTTAAATATGAATATTATTGATCGCTGGGCCGATTTCGTCTCTTTTTAGGGTTCCGTAGTAAACATACTAGCTATGTCGTCCGTCCGTCTGCCTGTCCACAGCAACTGTATACAAATTTGCAATTTTTTAATGTGCACAGTAATTCACGTTAAATGAATAAAATAACTTTGATTTATACAAATATCACCCATAAAATGATATTTTGGTGTTTTACTATTAAGAAACAAAATAAGTAGGTACGTGTTGCTTCGAGCAATTTCTTTCCATTAATTCGTTTAGCGCAAAAGTCTATTCGATAGTAAATAGACACGCACATTTTCATCTATTAATAGTGTGTAATGACTAAATATACCACAATTGTTTTTTGTATGCCAATCAAACTACCTTAAACACCTAATGAAAATTTCCAACATTTATTAACGTTAGTTATGAATTAATGATTGTTATGAAGCATTGTTCTCGTACAGATATTTAAAGTAATTCGTTGCTAACGTGTGAGTTGTAGCTGTTTTATAAAGTGTTTATTATTTTTAATGCCTTGACTCCTCTACAATTTTAAATAATTATAAATGAACTGTAACCAATAATTGATTAATAGTTACCACTCACATGTTGGTAACTATTTATACATATTTGTCTGATAACAATGCATCACAACTAATGTTGAATAGATAAATAACTATTGTTTTTTAATTCGTAATCTGGTCAGTTTTACGGAACATGACGTGACTTGAGTTATTTCACTCTTGTTATTTTTTATGCAAATATCATACGCAAAGCATCTCAGTAAATTAAAAAAATATACGTAAAAAAATACGTCGTTTAATCGTGCACAATTCACAATTGGAGCTTTAAATACGAAATTATCGTTATATTGGCGTCATGTTTACTTTACTATTACGTATGAAGAAGTTCAATAGCCGTTGTATAGTTTCTTGACATAGGTACAGTAATTTCAGGTAGCCGGTAGAGTTGGTAGTGAAGTAGTTGGCTCGGCAGGCAGGAGGCGGTCACGAGCAACCTGAAACACGAGCAGACGTGTGTGAAGCGCCGAGTCATCGTGTTGTCGCCACTCCGCTAAACGAGGAGGTGGCCAGGGGCTGACAACTATTTCTTCTAATACGTATTTGGTAATGTGAAATGAGTATATATTACTAGCGACCCGCCCCGGCTATGCACGGGTACTATACCTAGATAAAAATAAAAACTTTCCTCTTGAATGACTCTACCTATTAAAAAAAAATCTCATCAAAATCCGTTGCGTAGTTTTAAAGATTTAAGCGTACAAAGGGACATAGGGACAGAAAAAGTGACTTTATTTTATACTATGTAGTGATATAGCTATAGCTTATGCTATCGGTAATTCAGCAGACTTGAGTAAGCTTTAGGGATTCAATTAATTGTAAGCTACAGTTAAAACTAGTTATCCTAGTTACTTTATTTCGTAAGCAACTTTATAACCAAAAAGTGAACATTCTCTGTTGTAAACTGCTATTTCCCTGATTGCAAATAAAGTGATCCTATGGGAAAAAAATACTTGAGTAAAATACGGACTCCGGTATCTTGGTATAGGCTAACATGGTTAAAAAACACAGCTTTAGAGCAAAGAAGTGTATTTGGAGGTTAGAAAGTGGGTTCTTAAATATGACACCTAAGCATGAATAGGGTCTACCTATGTATCACTAATACCTTTCAGCGATATGGTGAGTATTTTTATTTAAACAATATGCCTAATAAAACTACTGTAAAGTATACAAATCGGATTATTTTTGGAACACAGTGTCAGCGAACTATAAATATTTTTTCTAAAAGAGACAACTTCCTTTTTCTAAGTACATAAAAAAAACTGTCATTAGTAATTGTGTATACCTAATGCCAATAACTTATCACAATGTTTAGGTTCAAAAAGGCTTTATAAGGGTATAACAGCAAACGAGTCATTCCTTCAACCATACTAGCAGCTTGACATTCTCTGCCCGCGGCCAGCACCCGCAAGCCCGCAGTACACGTCGCGCTTTGGCCGCGGATACTCCATGATGAGGATCCTCTAAATGGATCGAAACATGTCGAGCAATTGTCGACTTAAATTACGTGAGTAACCCGTTTGATATATATTTAAATATGTTTGAGTCTCACGTTAGTTGTAATTCTAAAATTGAAACATAATGGTTGGCAATCTCTGGAATCTCCCGTGAAGCTGCGCCAGCGCTGCTGTGGGAACGTTTCGGTTAAGTGGCCCATAATCACACGCCCAAACTACAGACAAACTAGAAATAACTAACGTGAAATGTCATAATTGTGGGGGAATACCAGCGTAGCACTTGTTAGCTATTAGATTGCGTTATATACTAAAGTATTAATGACACGATTCTGTTGAAAGCAACCAATTTGTATTTAACGCAGTAATATTAGTTAGGCAATATTATAACATTTTGTTTCTTTATGCATGCTAACGTCGGTTTACTGGAAGAAAAACGTGAGCAAGGGAATAAAGCTACATAATCATTTTTGTTGTCTCTATTGGTACTATGGATTGCGAAATAAAACATCGAGCAAATTTTCGAGATCTTAGTTGAAACATCAGAGTAACGCGTCGGGATTCAGAAAATGTAAATATTAGACTTAGGCACTGGTCTCACCGCGAGCTACTAAGCTAGGAACTATCGGCTATAAACACGAACAAAAGATAAGCATTGCCGTGTAAAAAGAAGAGACACAGCGATACTCGCCCGACGGTGATAGCTGATAGCTGGGCGAGTATCGCCGTGCCTCTTTTTTTTACACGGGAGTGCGTATCTTTTGTTCGTGTTTATAGTCCATAGTTCATAGCTTAGTAGCTCGCGAGGAGACCAGTGCCTTAACGTAAACGAACGGAAGGTGATTTTAATAATACAAAATTTACTCTCTCTATCAAACTTTTAAATCTCAATGTTGTCGCGATGAATCCCGATCTCAATGGTGCCTTTGTTCGTATGAGCCAATGTCGACTTCGACTTTTCGTACGAGATCTTGAATCGGAAAAGTGTTTCTCAGTCCTATATTACATTACCTAGCGTAAGTATATTTATTGTATACGGACAAGTTATTACAAACATTACATTACCTAAATACCAATTATAATATGTGCGCTAATAGCAATCTCTGTGAAGCGAATGCAGCGATGACAAATTTATAGTGAGCACAATAAAATCGCTCGTAAAAATATTACTATCCCCTCCCGTCTCCCGTTTCCCGGTTTCGCGGTCCCCCGAGAAATAACACACTTTGTCTTAGGACATGCATGTCAGAAAGTTCTCGATCGCTGAAATATTGGATGAGTAGTAATAAGAAGAACAGAGCGAGATTAGGGAAGTTACAAGGAATATAGGAGTTTAATCTTGGTTTCATTGTAATGTTTGTAGAAGTTTCAGAACATGTAGGTACATAATTTCAATAAGTAGTTCATATTTAAATGTAACGGGCGCTAATCGCGTAAGTATTTTATGTAATCTTATGTATTATGTACTTAAAGGGTGAGGTAGACTCATATAGGGACTTAAAAAGCTTGGCCAAGGAACGCGAAACGTTACCTATTTTACGTTTATAAATAATAATATTAATAACCAATGCGGAACATAACCTAAAAACTACACAAAACAGACAGTCGCCTAAACAGCATTTGAAATATTATCCTCTATTAATATGAGACACGTCATTTGTATACTGAAACCACAAAATACTCCAAAACTTCTTCGTACCTCCTTAGCCTATTTCGTTCCGATATCGTGGGCTTAATCGGGCCGCGTTTACTGCTGATGCGATCGTCGCAGGAACTGAACATGGTGTTACTGGGATTGCGCGTTATGATGTACAGGCCGTTACCAACGCAGGCCTGGCCGGCTGAAGACTTTGATCTCGGTTGAGCTGCCCTGGAAATAGATAACGATATTGTTACTTTTTATAAGAATATGGCAAAACATTGCGTTTAAAGCCAGGCGTATACAAGCGAGTAACACAACACCACGGCTGTATTATACAACTTATGAAAGTAGTGTGAGTTGTATTGTAATATTAACGTGCACAAATATGTGCTATATTTTACATATTTCATAACTCCACGGTCTCGGTCTCTGTTATGTTTTTCGCCGTAACCAAAATCAATAGAAATCAATAAACGCCGTCGTAGCTATTTCGTGACGTTAAAAACTCAACCCAGAATAAAACAAGAAAGCAACATTTGTATTCTTTTACAATTCTCAACACAACCCTCAAAGACAACAACCCCCGCACGCCATAAATACTAATTGGGGCTGATCATGCAAAATGCCTCGCGCCCCGCTCCCCGCGCCACCGACCCTCGGCCCGCCCTGCACCCAGCTAGGGCGCCGGCTCAGCAGGGCGCCCCATAAAGACAGGACACTTGTACTTCACGACATATGCTTAAAATTGTGAAGTACCTATTCGTATTTTCAGTTCACTTACCCGGAAACTGTCGTTAGGTGTCTCAAAGTAATCTTGAATTTAGACTGACACGTGGCCTGGCAAATGTACAATTAAGTAGTCTTAGCCCTACTTGCCCGATCTCTCGGTAAGCAACTAACACTGGGGATTTTTTTTTGGGCTGGTCGGATAAAGCTAGAATTAAAGAACTGAAGGGAGTGAAGGGTATTTAGGTATAACAGTACACAGAATGAAAAAATAAGTTTGGTTTCGGACAATAGGTTGAAACAACGGAATCCGATAAAATAAATCACAATCTAATAAGATATTTGATGCAACAAGAAAACCATTATGTAACAAAAAAAATCTGGTCAAAGAAGTCGAAAAACATTAACCAGTATCACATAGCGTTTTGTTTGTCTTACTTTAAAATTCTGGTTGATACATAAGTCGTGCGTGCGACATCGTCATCCAGGAGACAATTTTACTAGTCCATGAGAATTTAATACTCTTACAGATTAAAATTTCAAAATTTACTTTATTTCCACAGATGGAGAGGCGAAGAAGATTATGTCGTAAGTGCAAGCTAGAAACCCATATGAATTCCAAGACGTATTTTTATTTCGACCCTAGATAATAAATTATTTTTATACTGATTCTACATAATTTTACTTATAGTATTTGATGTAGATGATATTTACGTAATAATGGCATGCCTACAAAAAACAAGGGTAGATAAAGTTCTTATTGTAACACGACGACTCAGAAATAAAGTCATAACTCGTGTATCTTCCAACGAGATGAGTCGTAAGCGACCCATGCCCTCAAAACTACGACCCGCCTAAATCCAAAATATCTCTTCTGCAGGACTTTTAATATGCTACGAGAGGCTCCTGAAATGGGCCACATCACACCAGCTCCCTTTACTGGCCATATTTATGGACGGTCGTCGGACACTTCGTTTTTTACGATATACATAAAAGCTGCCGTGAAAGATCTACGCGAAATATATTCCGGCTAATGCTGATTGTCCCCTCGCGGATAATGTTATTGCTGCGTTCTGCGTAATCTGCGAATGTCGAATAAATGGACCAGTAGGTATTCAAACCAGTAAAAAACAGAAATAATTGTGATTAGGAAGGAGATATGGACTGAATTAGCCTCCATCAGCGACCGCGCGATCAATTTTTTGATACGTCAGTCACCGACGGCGAGTCATTTCTTGCGACAACATTTGATTTGAGCCCGCAAATTGAATTTGCGGTACAATGCGAGCGAAATGGAAAGCAAACGGGAACCCAAATAAATATTCGCTTTGGCAACAATCGTGTCACACAATTACGATGGAAAACCTTGGATAAACAAAATCGGAAGTGCCGGAGTTTTTTTCGCTGGAACAGAAAAAAGCGAACGCAAACACGATGTAGCGAATTTGGAAAGTCCATTCGGTTTATTGACGCAGGGGGGTCAGGCCTGCCCGCCGCGATTTACAATAAATTTCAAGCCGAGAATATGTTAGCAATATGTAGGGCCCGAAATAGGGCTGTCACCGATGCTAGTCGCTATCGACATCTTTATTTAGATAAAAAAATATAAATATATTTTCTTTAATCACGAATACAAGGTTATTATAAATGTTAATCAAAACTCTACTTAATCAGTCGACTTCATCAGTCGATAACTATATAGTCAGTGGCAACCCTGCTGCCTAATCACTCAACCCCCCGAGGTTTAAGAACTGCCAGAAGGTCACACTTTATATCCCGGGGTGCATGTACGCATGCATGAGAAACTCGCTAAGCCCCAAATGCCGTGCAATCTTGTAAAATCATCAAATTTGTGCCTTTACATTTCTTTACATTTATTGCTTGGGGTGGACATACGACCTAATGATTTAGCTTAGATGGAAAATAGAGTAAACGTTTGCAGAGTCAATAAAAATGTTTTAGGCTGAACCCACACTTACTCTTCTTTAGTACAAGTTATAAAAAATTTCCGATGGTTAATTACGAATAAAAATTCGTGTTAATGGTGTTAAGTATAATATATTTGTAATAGGTGTAATAAACTTATTGATAAACTACTTTCCCGAGAAATTGTTTAGTTGAGACATAACAAAAAGTATATCTGCAAGTTCCTAAAATATTTGCTGTGTAATCTTGTACATTTTTTGTTTACAATTTTGCCTAATATAACTAGGTACCTACTTAACTGTTCCACAGTAAATGTTCGGACACTCTTTATTTTGTACTTCAAAGTTCCTCAACATCCATATATAAAACATAATGTAAAAGATAAGACATAATATGACTGTATTATGTCTTACGGAAATAACGGTATACGGAATAACCATAGATAGGAAGGTACAAAACAAGTATGTGATTCAAGAAAATATATCAATCCTTGCCTACACAAGCAGACCAGCGGAATATGAAGTGTAACAACATTATTACAGGGGTGGTATTCCGCTTGTGTCAGTAAGAGCACAAATGTGTTACAATATTCAGGGGATCGAGCTGTTTTGGAATTGGAACGTCGGCATTTATGGCGGCTGCAGCGAGCTAGATTCACCCCGCGAGACCGCCTGCGGGGTCATCGCTTATGCGAGGCTACTTTGTTTATTGGCATCTGAGTATGTTGCTCGCAAATAAGTATATTTGACTACTGCGCACAGTGTATAACAAATATTAGGATCATCATCATAAACTTAAGAGCTAGGCTCTTGTCGGTGGAGCAATTTCCACGCTTCTCTTTCCTGGGCTTTCTCCTTGACTGCTTGATACGACACGACGTGCACCTTTTCTTTTATTTGGTCCATATAAGCCCTCCTTGGTCTTCCTCTCTGTCTCCTTCCCTCAACTTTTCCTTCTATTATAATCTTTAGATACTCGTCGTGTCGTAACAAGTGTCCAATCATTCTCCCTCTTCTGTTCTCTATTGTTTTTAAAATACACCTGCCCTCCTTCACCATATTTAGCACCTCCTCGTTTGACCTCTTCTCTGTCCAGCTTACTCTTTCCATTCTTCGCCAACACCACATCTCGAATGCCTCTAATCTATCTCTATCTTTCTGAGTCATTGTCCACGTTTCGCTTCCGTATAGCGCAATGCTCCAGATGTACACTTTTATTAGCTTTTTGCGAACACTATGTGCTATCCTAGATTTGAGCAGGCTTTTTTTCGCATTAAAGGCTCTCTTGGCCATTGCTATTCTGGTGATTATGTCTTGTGTACACCTGGAGTCATTTGTAATAATGCTGCCAAGATATTTAAATTTAGTGACTTATAATAAAAAAATGAAATATTAGGAACTAAGCAAATAAAACGGTCACAATTATCGACTTGCACTGCACTATTTTGACAGAAATATTTAGCCGGAACATTGTTTTTCTGTTTCACTTAAGTACCCACATTTAATATTAATAGGTATTGGGCAGATATCAATAATTATGACAGTAAAAAAATAATATTTATTCCGCCAATGATATGAAATATTAAATAACAGGCAAAACTCAATGTTATATTTTAGTGAAAAAACTATTCCTTTAACGACTTGTTTGTGAACAAAAAGCACGAATAAGAACAAGAAATACAGAACAAAAGTTGCGGAGCTTACGTAGCCCGCTCATTACGCGAGCAGCAAAATTCCACTCTTTATTTATGAAATAAAAATGAAAACATTTCTACGGAGAGACGAATGGCCGCCGGCCCCGAGTCTCCCCGCCCGCCGCCCGCCGCCCAGCCACCCGTCCCCCCAGGGCGGGCGCAAAGTGACAGTGTTATATCATTTGAAAGTGCTAGATTGTGTGGGTTTAAATAATGGCATGGCTGGAGGTGAATACTTACGGACAAAAAGCGTTTTCATCGGCTTTCGTCATGGTAGAGGCTAGGTGTCATACTTCCTGGCGGTGACATTTTGTCGTACAGTATTCAAACTAACATCAAAAAAATGTACATGAAATGTACGAAATTGTACGCTAATTAAAAAAAAATTTACTACACGTACGAGACGAGAAAACGGTGTTAATCCGTCACCGCTAGGAAGCATACTTCCTGGCGGGGGCTATTTATTTTGTTATGTTGCGGCCGAGTTTTCAATGGGCATGTTAATTAAAAAATATGTACGAAAATTGTACGTTACTAATATAACGAATTATACTTAGTAATATTCCTATTTCCTATATCCTAACGCACAGAAGTTATTTATAATGATAATGTATCAATGATTGGGAAACAGTTTATGTACCTACTGCACAATGTAATAATAGTTATGTACATACATAAATATGTGTGACGACGATTACATGCCACTTATTGATGTATATAATTGATCAAACACGTTAAATAAATCAAGTTCCATTGAAATGATTTTTAGTACCAAATTAAAGCACCTATGAGATAGATCTACCTAAAAACGCTTTAGTACCAGAACGTACATTTTTCGTACATATTTTCTCATTGACATGCCCACTGAAAACTCGGCCGCAACATAACAAAATAAATAGCCCCCGCCAGGAAGTATGCTTCCTAGCGGTGACGGATTAACACCATTTTCTCGTCTCGTACGTGTAGTACAATTTTTTTTAATTAGCGTACAATTTCGTACATTTCATGTACATTTTATTGATGTTAGTTTGAATACTGTACGACACCATGTCACCGCCAGGAAGTATGACACGAGGCTAGTGTAATTTATTCAATGAAACTACATTAATACATTTTACCAACTTTATGTGTAACGCAGTTATGTGTATTTAAACTATGATACCAATTCTGGATTATCGTGCAGAAGCGCCGTTAAATACCAAAATGTTTTTATTACTAAATACATGGAGCGTAACTGGCTTACATGAATTTGCTCTTTGTAATGTTATGGTCTCTTAAATTTTTATGCAATTACTTCTATTTCTACAACAGATTATTATAACTCCATTTATGTGTAGGGTCTTAATATCTATCGATGTTAGATAAATTGTTACCTAATTTATTTAAACCTTGTGCGTGTTAATATTGTGGGTAGATACTTACATACCTATAAACACGTTTTATTATTAAATACATGAAGCGTAACAGACTTACACGAATCTCTTACTCTTTTTAATACGAGTATAATGGTGTCTTTTTTTATATGCATTCACTTCACTATATACCTATCTATTATATACAAGTCCATTCTATATGTATTTTGTATCTAAAATTTGTAAATCCTAATGTTGAGTTGATAATATTACTTAATTTATTGAAACCACATATTTAAGAGGCATGTGATTCAAACTTTGTTCATGTTAATATTAAGAGTGTTAAGATAGATTAAATATATGAAGCATGACGAACTTACACAAATTAGCTCTTGTAATGTCATGGCCTCCTTAATTTATTAGCACTTTATTTACTGTCTTAAACTAATTATTATGATTATCTGTACTGTATTGTCATGAAGTAGGTACCTATATAACTAGTAACTCATACCATACTGTTGAATTTATAAAAATATTACCCAATTTATTTAAACTTAGATCGCGTTTGTATTGTGGTTAAGTAATTTCCTACTTTTTATGTCATTTATGTGTAAAGCCAATACAATCGGCACTCGTGTAGAGTCGTAATTATAGTGTAGTTTAATTTCGCTACGGCCAAGGCGAGTGGGGAGACCGGAAAGATTTTTCAATTACCAACTTTGTGCCGCTCGCTCCAATCTCGGGCTGCAGAGTACAACGAGGATACAGATACTTTAAAATAAAACTGAATGTAATTCGCCCAGAAAAGTGAAATTATTAGATAAAAAGGCAGCATAATTACCAATTTAAAACCGCCTGTTGTGTTACCTCTACCTTTAAGATTGTAATTTATTGTTATTTTTTATGTTACGAGGTGTGCAATAAAGAATATTATATTGTATTGTATAACAGAAATCGAACCGATTTCTCCAAGATCCCATCATAAGACCCCGTTTTGCAGCTAATGGGACCATCAATTGGTAATACCCGTTCGATTAAAAAAATATTTTAAATCGGTTCACGATTCTCGAAGATATCGAGTTAATATATGCAAAAAAAACAGCCGAATTGAGAACCTCCTCCTTATTTGAAGTCGGTTACTTATATAATGACGCAATTCTTATTTACGCAAAAAAATCCACACTAATGATTAAAAATCTTAGATAGTTAAAACAAAAAATTAAGTATGTACTTAGTTTATTTCTAGAAAAATAAATAGAAAAGGGAATCCTGCTTGTGATTTAAATGCTATGCAATATGCCCTGGTTATTATTTTGTATTTCTGGAATTGTCAGTATTTACACCCTTTATATATTTTGTCTATAGGAACTATACGATCAGCTCAACCCACCGGTCCGATCTAAACGAGGCAATACCGCATTCCGTAGCTACTCTGTGAGTCGTGGAATTCTTAATATCTGTGCGCTAACTACGGACGGTATAATATCGCTACCCCACTCCCACCCCAGGCACACCCTTAGCTTAAGCTAGAACTGAGATTACGGGGACACGTTTTGAGTTAGATTGAATTTTAAAGCTATTAATTTTATAAAACAGTAAAAACTGATGTATAATTACGTAACACTGATAGATTTTCCCGAGAAACTATTTCACAATTACTTGCTTAGCCTGAATTCTCATCGTCAGAAAAACTGAAAAGGCCTCTATCTATCTAATTATTCGTATATGTATACAAACGTAAATCAAATCACAAACGCCGAATGATGCAATCAGGCTTGGATTTGATTCGGAAAGCCACTAAATAAAATCCCGCAAAAAATCAAGAGCAGTAACAAGCGTCGTAAATGTTCCGCCCGCGCGAGCGCCGTGTACGTACCTAACGCAGTTTAACGGTATTGAGAACAAACATTCGAAAAGTGTTGTCTTTTTAAACGGTTTTACTTAGTTTTGCTTCGTATAGGTTCTTGTGTCTTTACTTTTAAACCATTGGAATTCTCGATCTAAATTGTGTCTAATGTTTTTAAACTTCTATAAGCGATTTTTGTCTGATTAACTACCTATTCAGATTTAGATACTAGAACTACCTATTTAGTCGACAGAGTACAAAAATATATATCGTTATATGTATATGTATACCAAGGTGGGGGTAAACAAGCATAATATGAGCTGGTGGTACATAATAGGCAACCGTAAGCTAGGGTGTCCATAGATCAGCAGCAGCAGCAGCTTCAGAGGTGTTATAGATCCTTCACAGTGTACTTACTAACCCCATTACTTAACATGTATGTAAACCTGTAGTATAAATATAGCGGCATTTTTGTAAAATAATAATACAACCAAAAATTACATATGTATTTTGCGCTGCAGTCCTAACTATTAACACTTTTCTTATAATAATTCAGTAAATTAATTGCAGGAAGAATTAATAAATGAATTGTAATTAATATAAGACGTATTCGAAAGTTACCTATATATTCTTGTACGTAGTTAAAACCTGCAGGAATGTCCGATTTAGTTTTCAAATTGGATTTCAAGGAGCCCTCGAGCGTACGTTCAAAGACGTTTGAAGAGGAGCTTTACAGCTTTTACAAAGCGAGCTTTATTGCCGCACGCAGCGACACGTAACGAGCGAGCTTTGATCAAAGTCGAAGCGAAAATCGAAATATTCGTTTTAGACAATTGGCTTTGTTTGTGTTTCGAAAGAAGGTCAAAAGTCGTTCATGTTCCATTGGTGTGAAATATTTTATTGTTGAGTAACAATATTAACACATTTTCTAGCAGTGATTGACATACCTATTGATCATTATTTTCTTGCCAATAGGTAATAACCTTTTTTTTTCATTAGCGTACAATTTGGTATATTTTTCGTTTTTTTTACGTTAAATCGAGTTCCGTATGATACAATGTCACCGCTAGAAAGTATGAACCCTTCCATAGCAGAAGCGCGAGAAGATTTTATAATTCCCTGTCTTTTAATAACAAGTGATAGGTAATAGAGTCACGTTTAATAAAGCGTAGGTGACGCTGCGCGGGCGGACCGGGCGCGTGCTGTAAAATGTACTTAATTGAGTTAGTTTTATGAAGCGCCGTTACTTGGCCTTTATGGCAACGGTTGATATTGCTCATCCATAATAACTTTGTAAAGGACACAATTTTAATTATAAAAGTTACCTAGGTATTGGAAATCAATTTGATATAAATAATGATAAGGCTAATAGAATAGAGGTCGATAAATTACGTAGGTATACTTTACATACCTGATATTCAAAGTTGGTTAAGTTTTATTTCAGTTACTTGTTACTGGAATTATTTTATTTTTATTTTTTTCGAATTGCGAAATCATATGTAAGACTAAACATCCGTAATTTCACTACACGATTCACGACTTCATGATCAAAATATATAATTATGCATATATCTATTATTACTGTTATTTATTAGGTTTGTACGTATGTACGTCATAAATTCCAGGATTGTAAAGAATTGCCATATAAAATAATGCCCCTAGATGAAGTGAAGTTTCAGAAGGTTGTTGGTTTTTCGAAAATACGTAGGAAATATCTACTAATTGCTACTGGTACTACAACTACTTCTTCTGAAACTTGAAATTATTTCTTTAAAAAATCCCTTAGGGGGCTTATTCTGCTTTCCAAAACATCACTGCCAACGGGAATGCGCTTATTTTTTGGCCTTACTGTACATGTTGCCGTATCTTGAATATGCCTATACCTACGTATAATGAATACAACATGCAGCATCCACTTGCATCCCCTATGCAAATAGCGGCTTAGCGCTTGAGGGGTGCATTATCGACCTGACATACATTAGCACATCTATCTACTGATATTAAACTCAAGCGCAAACAAAACAAGTCTTTATAAATAGCCAGCTAAGAATAC
This sequence comes from Thaumatotibia leucotreta, assembly GCA_025490895.1. NCBI lineage: Eukaryota > Metazoa > Arthropoda > Insecta > Lepidoptera > Tortricidae > Thaumatotibia > Thaumatotibia leucotreta. The sequence goes on along the minus strand of JALPQI010005079.1, from coordinate 776 downwards.
TAGTGGTGTGGTGTGAGAGTAAATGGGTTTGTAAATATGGCGATGCATTGCATGCATAATGAATGTTCTCCCTAGCGGGCAGTAACATTGCGACTGCAATTTTGCTTTGGCCCTGGTCTAGTAGAATACATATTATATTACATCCATTTAGTAGATTAGTTTAGAATTCTACTAACGTCTGTTTTGGTGTAGGTAACTTTGCATGGGTAGTACCTACGTGCATGAAATGCGATTACATCAAAATTAGAAACTATTTGAGTAAGTCATTGCAAATCGGAGATAAACTAAACCTCGTAAGAGAAAATCAATTTGTACTAAGCTTGCGGCACTTTCGAAGAGTTATACCCAATTGGCAATACCTGTCTCGTTCATTACATCTAAACTGCCTGCGCCCGCGCCGTAATCAGTGCGATTGTCTCAAAAGCGGAAGCCCTCCAGTTTCAACTTAATTTGCGCCAGCTAATCCTCACCCTAATTATATCCCCCCATACACAACCAGAATTGAATGGAACATTGTTTCAAGATAGTGTCGTAAGGAGAGAGCTCTTGGTAGTTGGCTCGAAAGCTCAGTTGGTAAATTGATTCCGCCAGCCTCCCCGCTTAATAAATGTGATTTTTAAAACTTAAAGTTTCTATTGCGGCCATTTAATTGGGTTACTGGTCGATACCGTAGTTCTATCTGCATGAAATGCATTGGGATAAATAATATACCAATTCGTTAGACGTACATTTATATTATTGAGCTTCCAAAGGAAGACATTTTTACTTTCACTTAC
>JALPQI010005078.1:0-74346 GCA_025490895.1 Thaumatotibia leucotreta | reverse complement strand
CAGGGCGCCTCATCTCGCCAGAGTCTGAAACTAAAATGCACAAAACCCTGTTTAAGAGATTTGTTTTAAGATTAATGTTGTCTTGTTTATTTATTTTATGATGAAATAATTATTCAATCAATCATATAATTGTTAAACAACGACTCTACCGTTTTCTGTCCACCTGAACTCCACACTTCAAAACACGCAATATTATTTTATTATATTCTGCTTTTGAATGTGCCTGTCAACGAGCGTTTAAGTAAAGATGCTGCATTACATTGCAGAGCGAATTATTGTTATCGTCAAAAATTAAGATTATCCATCATTTTACTTCAATATTTTGACAGTTACGATAGTTGGATATTTACCGGGTATCAATTTATATGTTTTTCTGTAAATGCCCGGATTTGCACCACACGGGTAGTACTTATAGTGTGAACACGGCCTTATCCGCAGACCTTTGACACTGAGAGCCAGACAGCGTAACGTAAACGGGCTAAAATTAGCCCCGAAATTCATTTAAGTCTTTATAGACATTTTATTGAATTCAATTTGTCTCGGAGTGAGGGTAATTATCTATTTTTGGAGTCTAGACTGAGAGCTGATAAGTAATTTATGTAACTCTAAGTGTTTGCTAAAATATGGATGGAGCTTGGAAACAATTCGTTTGTACTTAATTTAATAAACCTGAAAGTACTGAAGCAACGAATTTCATTCTCTTTTTTTTTCGAAATTTCATTTAGTTTCACCTGTCCCTATGTAAAATCTCACGAATAAAAATTTTAGTGTTCCAAAATCAAAGAGTCAGTCTAATGATGGAGTCGGAAGACGGCCACAGGAACATGGGAACTGAACGAAGTAATAGTACGTATCAAGCTTTGATTCGTTAGAGTCACCTTATTGAGTACTAGGTTAAATTACTAAATAAAGTGCATGCGGAGTCGGAGGTAAAAACTTGTATAGCAAAGGAAATGTTTGAATATTAAATATATTGTGATCTGGGTGTATCACTTTTTTTCTGTTGTTATTCTGTCACATTACCCAGGGGACAACAGTGGGATAGTTTGCTAGAAGAAAGTATCCTGCAAGCTCTACTGTCGTGATTAGTGGCTGACCCACCTTGGAAGGGCCCCATAACTGTTAAAAGATTCAAAGTTTTGTCAATTTTAATGCTGTTAAACTGTGAATTTAAGGGTGACCCAGGAGAACGTAACCATGGCAACGAGTGACATCAAAAAGTGATTGACCCCTCTACACATTTATTTGGTGACAAATAAGCATAGGCACTGCAGTCCACCAGACATTGGCCCACAATTATATTGTTGGCGAGTTTTAAAAACCTGGTGAAAAATAAAAAAAAAAGGTAAATTAATTAAAGGTAATTAATTAAAAGTACAAATCAAAATATTTAGTTACTAAATAATTTGATTTGTGTTTTCGCAATACGTTCAAAAAAAAAAGGATTAGGTAACTTTAGGCGTTGGTACCTAAACGAAACAATGAAGTTAAACTTTAAAAAAGTCATGTCGTTAAAGCGACTTACACATAATTGTGAGACCATGAGAATACGTTTCCAAATCTTGCAAATCTTTTAAGTACCTAGATGCGTTCCGCAATAAACCAGAAAGTTTAAACCATTATCATATCATGATATTCATGATATAGGTGCCTAGTACAAGTAGCACATAACCTGCCCATAGCCATAAAAGTCATAAATATATAAATAAAATAAAACGATGATTGATGACGATGAGGATGAAACGATTAATTAATTAATTACATACCGACGTTTTGAAAACTTTACAGGACCACAAAACTACTTACACATTACTGTCTTATTTTGATGAAGATAGATAAATCAAATTTCGAATGTCAGTCACCCGTAGACAACAATCCTTGCAAAGTGTTCGAAACATCGCGATTTTAATGAAGATACGCGATATAATCTGTTTTCATAGTTTTATTTCATGATTAACTATCGCGGTAACCGAAGAAAATATAGAAATATTTCAATAGAACAAATGAATACTTCCTATTCAAGATTAAAACAATAAAACAAGAGCAATTAAAACTCATTACTGCTATAATAATTATGAAAAGATTTCTAAAGCTTGGTTATTGTTTCATTTAAAGACATAAAAATATACTGCTATTTAGAGGAATCAAGGAATAGGTATATTTCAGGTAATTGTTACAGTAGCATTAACAGCTATTAATAATTATCTATATAGGTTTTTATCATGCAAGCACGCTCCCGCGTCAAGCTGAATCTTTTGCGTAGTCGCTTCAAGGCACGAGAACTAAACAAATAAAAAAGATTTCGAACACTACCAATAAATGACTCGGATGTGGCACGTCATACAAAATTGCAGTGAAACGTTCATGATATTTTGCTAACAAGTGACACTCCCCTTTAATACATTAATACTATTTGAAGATAGTTGCGATTGGCATCCCAGTTTTGATTGGCTATATTTTATTTGCATTTGTTTAATATACATTTAACCGTAATCTAAGTAACGCTTTTAAAACGTATGTAAGTGGGTATTATCTTGGCGATGATTGCGGACAGGATTGACTGTCCGTATATTGTGCACTGTTGTGGACTTCACGAGCCCAGTAACGCTTGTAATGATAAATAAAATAAAAAAATAGATTAGATATATATTGTTACTAACATAGGTTTATAAGATTTTTTGTATTTTTTAACATACTATGAGCCACGAGCTTGAAATAAACGTTTATTTAATTTAATTAATTAGTAAAGAGTAGGCCTAAAGCGAACCTAAGTATAAATCAGCAAATTTCGTGCGACTGTCTCTGGTATCTCTGTCATACAAATGACTCCTTTATTGGAGTGATAGAGACAAATAGTAGAAACTTAAAAATGTTGAGGCCTGACTTCAGCCTTAATGGCAAATAAATATATTATTATTATTATTTGTATCTCCTTAAGGATCACGGGCTTACATATCCCGGTTTTTTGATAGGCTTGCGCGGGGATACAGATCCAACACGTAGAGGCCCTTTGGAGAAATTTGCTGTGTTGTACACCTGCTGCAACCCATTCACGGGCACAAATACATATCCGTAAACCGGTCCCAGCAGGCGTATAGAGACTATTGAGAAGGAATGGAAAAGACTAATGGGCTATGGTGATGGAGGATGGATGGATCAGAAATGGAGCTATAGAAAAGAGGTCCGGACACCTGCCATAACATTGATTTCTCTTTGCTATCGAGGCAGGCGGTGACTCGCCGCCTTTATTATTATTATCTCTTTATTTAACTCTTTTCTTAGTTTAGGGTTTTTATAAAATGAATACAAAATTAAAATACAATACAACATACAAAAAACAATACAAAATATAAACACTTTATAAAAAACCTAAACTAGGGTGCCGCCGGCAACGGGGCGGGCCCAAGCTGCCGGTGGTTAAGGTCGCAGAGAGAGGAACCGACGGACTATCCGCGCCGTGTCCAGGACTACCGCCTTCTGTATCCGACCCTTGATCCAGCCATCTAGCGAGAGACTCTTAAGGTGTTGGTCGAGTGTTATTATTATTATTATTAAAATTGATAAGTCCATTTTCCAGCGAATAAAATAAATAAACATAGGATGGGAATCGTGCGGTAAACTCACACACATCAACTTAGTCCCGTAAGCTTTATACGCAGGTAAATACTATGCGACATATCGCAATATTATAAGATTCTATGTTACATTTCCGGGGTAATTCAATCTGAACTAAGTGTCACTGCGACAATGTTCAAATTTCAAGTTGGCAAAAGTGCAACATTTAGAATCGTGTAGTATTGGGGCAGCGATATGTTACATACTCGTACATGCGATATCTGTTCATATACGTAAAAGATTTTTTCTCACTAAACTGCAATTTACACCCGTTCCATTTAATTATCATTATCTTTTTAGATCGAGACGCACTCATTATCTAGATATTATCTGTCGCGTTTGAGGCCGTAAACAGAAAATCGGGGTCAACTACCTGCCTGCGAGCATTATAGTAAAGATGTTCTAAATGCTCAATTACACACTGTTCGTTATAGTGACATTATTTTATTTATCAATGATTCAATTTCGAAGTACAAATGATTTTGTATAATGAATCAACGACACTATGATTTTCAAGGAGCGAATTGTATAATATATCAGGTCCTTACCTATGGTAGGTAATTGGCGTTTTTGTCAATTGACATAAGTTGATGCCTAATTGAATTATTCAAGTTTTTGTGGAACATTTCAAATTATTTTGTATAGTTTCAATTATTGAAGTTCTTGGTAGGCCTGCTGGCTAAGGCAGGCGCGGATCGGGGGGGGGGGGGGGGGGGGGGGGCAATGGGGGCGCTTGGTCCCCCCCCTCTCACTGGACTTTGCCTAGGTGCTGTTTTAAGTATAAAATACTATCATATCATAGGGCAGTGAACCCCTCAACGAAGATCTGAATCCGCGCCTGCTGTTAGGCAAGGCGAATAAGAATGTTTTCAATTGCAATTTTCCTTCCACATCGTATAGCGACCTCGCGATCTTAATGTGGAACTAATCGTCACCTCGATTCTGAGTATTAAGATTGCTTTACAGTTAAGATTGTTTTTATTGAGATATTGATATTTTTGCACTAAAGAGTTGGTACCTACATAAAAGCAGAGGCCCTACGGCGAACTATGAACGAAGTGTTATCTCTCTCGCACTTGTGAATTTGAACGTAAGTGTGACAGGGAGGCAAAACTTCGTTCGTGGTTCGCGGTAGGGCCTCAGATGTGAGATGTGAGGATGTGACGAAACGGAAAGACTCAGACAACATAATTTACACGACAATCAAACTTTTTTGTGTCTCGTCGATACGGTTCTGGTTAGACATGGGTAATCTCGTCTCCGCGGGGGAACTCGAATCTATAAATCCCACTCCTAGTACGACTCTTTAGACGAGGACCCTTTTAATGGGTAGAAACTTGTTCAGCAATCATCGATTTATTTAGGTATAAAAGGCTAAGAAGTCAAGTTTTCTGATTGAACTATTCAAATCCAATACAAATCGCATAACGAGAAGAATGCAAAAAGAAACGAACATCCACGAAGGTTCAACTTATACTTATGCTTTTTGTATATACAGTGTGTTAACATGATGCAGGCTTTTATTTGAACCGAGGATTGAGATGCAGATTCTTAGCCAAACCATGTGCATTATTTGTTTAAAAATCCTAATTTTAAAAGTAATTAACTTTCTAAGAAAAGTTAATTGAGAAGCAATGTACTTCGAAATAAATCGTTAATTGGCACTTGACAATGACAGATCGCAGCCACTCGCAACGTTTGACAACTAAGCAGTACACGCGTTACATTGATCGTTCGAACGAAATAAAAATAATTATACAATTAATTTAAATATTTGTCAACTCTTAATACTTGAAAACGATTGCCAGTAATGCGTATTATTACCCATTTTCGTAAAAGCCTGGGTCATGGTAACACACTGTATATACACCGTGTTTCACTTAACACCAAAAACCAGAAAACCGTTTGTTCAGGATCGGGAGTAGAATCGATTGAGCTATATCTTGTTGGGGGTTATATTTTTATTTTTATTTGTATTTTTAGTTATTTTTTACGTGCCCAGTCTACAAATTCGTAATACAACATTGTGCATATCGCATTGCTGAAGGTTGTATACCTTTTTCAGTATTTAGGGGTATTCTGGTAATAATGGCTGGTTGCCTGGACGATTATTTTTTCCGCTACGAGTTTGACGTTGTTTGTCAATTTGATTTGTATGTTCATTCCGTTGATATTTCTAATTATCATGGCGTTTAAATTCACGAACGTTCAATACTGTGAAATGGTAAGAACGCAAGCACGCCGCAATGACAATGTCAATTTAGCGGTAAGGACTTATCACGAGGAGTTTTGTGTCGCCGTGCCGAATGCCACCATAGCCGCAGCTACTCAACGACTTCGGGACTACGATTCTGGCCAGAGCCAGAGCCACCAATGGCCAGAGTAAGACATGATGAAATGAACCCTGATTTCGAGGAGGCCGTCTTAGAGTATTTTCGCGTTAATCATACGGCTAGCACACGACAAGCTGGTCGTCGGTTTAATTGTGATCATAAGAATATTTGGAGAATTTTGAGAGACGACCAGCAACACCTTTTTCACTATCGTCTGTGTCGGGAGCTCAACAGATTGTTGCTTGAAGACGTTCCCTTGCAGTTTGTACATCAAATGTATTACCAGCATGATGGTGCTCCTGCACACTTCCAGATGAACGTCAGGAGACATCTGGACAATATTTATGGGCAGCATTGGATTGGACGTCGAGGCCTAGTGCAATGGCAAGCCAGATCACCGGATTTAACTCCACAGGACCGACGACTATTGACGAACTACGAAACAAAATTACTGCCTCTTTTGAGACGGTTAAAAATACTCCTGAAGTGCTGCAGTCAATCAGAAACAATTTACGGAAACGAGCATTGCTGTGCCATCGCCAAGGTGGGCGACATTTTAAACAGCTCTTAAACATCCCCGAACACCGTAACTTGTAAATAAAATTACAATACTGTTTTTGTTATAATTTTTATGTACACAATTGGTCATTACTTACGTAAATATCTATGAATTGAAAGAGTTGTTTTTTATTTTCTTGCGTAAACTCACCAACTACATAGTTAATACTTAAACATTTCTGAATCTGAGAGAGCATTCGTAACCGTTATAATAGCGGGACCAGATACTGAATTCGACCGATTCATATTGCATTATTTAGTACTGAGTTAGTTAATCAGTCGTTATAATGGCGGGACGAGACTATTTGAAATGGAAGAGGTACTAATTCTTTTACAACAGGTACCAAATAGTACCAAGTCAGTACTAAACAATACAACATGAATCGACAGAATTCAGGACCTGGTTCCGCCATAACGTTATAATGGCTGGACCAGACTATTTCAAATAAAGCTTTGAAATGGAAGTTCTATTTTTTTTAAAGGTAGCAAATAGTAACTACATAGTTAATACTTAAACATTTCTGACTCACCAACTACATAGTTAATACTTAAACATTTCTGAATCTGAGAGAGCATTCGTAACCGTTATAATAGCGGGACCAGATACTGAATTCGACCGATTCATATTGCATTATTTAGTACTGAGTTAGTTAATCAGTCGTTATAATGGCGGGACGAGACTATTTGAAATGGAAGAGGTACTAATTCTTTTACAACAGGTAGCAAATAGTACCAATTCAGTACTAAACAATGCAATATAAATCGACAGAATTCAGGACCTGGTTCAAAACGGACGACATTTTATTTTATATCGACTCCGACACAAAATCGTTGTCGGACGACTGTGAACAGCATATAAAATGTTTTGCCACCAGAACGGCCGATTAAAAATCGGCCCACATCCGACATAGTGGGAACGAGCTCTTAGACACTGGTCTCACCGCAAGCTACTAATCTATGAACTAACGGCTATGAACACGAATGAAAGATACACACTCTCGAGTAAAAAAAAAGACACAGCCCTTCAGCCCTTCACAACATTGGCCGTACATAGGAGATCGTACGGACGCAGCTATACAAGTTCTAAAGTTGTGTCCCGTACGATCGCCCATGCACTTTCTGTCCGCCCGTCTCTGTGTCCGCTTGTCTGTAACCTGCAGGTTGTTATTTTATGAGCTGTGATAGCTAAACAGTCGATTTTTTACAGATATAATGTTAACATGTTCCTGTTGCCACAGATACGCCACACACCACCATACATCACCATTAGGGAATATTTAGCATTTTGCGTAGGAGGCACTCCAGTTGGCGTGTTTGCGTTATGACTCTCGCTTCCACCTGTATAGGTACTAATTAAATGGGAGCAAGAGGCAAAACGCAAATACATACGCCAAGTGAAGTATCAGCATAGGCAAGCAGTCATAACAGATAGTGTCATAATCAGGGTCTGGTTTTATACAGCTACAATTTACAAGCAGCAGTCTCTTTCTAACTTACTTTGCTAAAAAGAGACAGAAATATTCCCAAATGTTATGCATGACTAAAAATACTCTTTTTCCATACCTACATTTGATTAGAACAAGTCTTTCTAATTGTAAAGGTCAAACCTACCTTTTAATAAGCTTTTTGTTAGAAGATATGTCTTTTTGATTCTTAGGAGCGACATGTCAAACTGACCGTTTTCAAATAAACCCAGTGACATGACAGGTAGTTCAGAAATAGAAAACGTACGTACATCTCTCTTTGACACCGAATTTGATTGGTAAGCCAGATAAGGATAGTTACTTGTATAATAAATGTTGTACTACATCTATGCTTTAGTCCTTAATCCTCGGTGCAACTGGCCTAATTTGAAAACGCTCGAGTGTCATAACATAAGAAATCGAACTCGTACCTAATTACAACAACCTTGTCATTTTGAATGTTGGGTTAAGTTTGCTTAGCTTTCCTATTTGAAGTTTACTGTGACAAAGTTTTAAAGTGGTTTACAGCGACACAGCGGGCTATTGGTAAACCTTATGTCGTTGCAATAATGTTCAACATAAATAGTTTCCAGGTTTATGATGGTAGCTAGCAATTATTTTATTGAGTGTAGAGTTAAAAGTCGAGTAGAGGTGTACAGAAAATCAAATATCCAATAAAAAAATAAATAAACAACAGATTAAAAAATGACTACTATAGATAAGTTTAAAAAAATAAAAATCAGTTGGGGTCTCTGAGGTTTTGAGTGTTACCAGAAACACCGTGTATATATATATATACATACACGATGCTCGTGAGCATTCCGAAAGATTTTAATGCTGAATTCCTGAGCATATTTAGAATATTTAATGTTATATAAAATTTCCTGGATTCGGCTTGGTTCCAAAGATAATTAACCTTTTTTCGAAATAAGTTTTTCGACGTAACTCGTCTTAAAACTTCTTTTTGATTACAATGCTACCACAATGTGTTCTAATATTACCACACCTTTTGCCTGACAATCCAAAAATAAGAATAGACTTTACAAAAAAACCTGTCCCTAAAAAAATCATTAAAAAAAATAATTTTAACAAATTGTTGTTACCATAAAAAGTATTGGAAATGTTAAAAAGTATTCAAAAAGTCGAAAAAAAAGATTTTTTACAATGACAGCGAAACCAGTTGATCCACCCTTACATCTTCATAGCAGTTACGTTATTCAACCGAATAGGTACGCTAAACCGAAGTGTAGACTTGTGGAATGCATAGACCATTCCATTTCTCTTTCTCGAGAGAAATGTGAAAATATTCTTACAACTCACTACAGAATCATAACCCATTTGGCCAAACAACTCGGCTATTAACGAATATGGTGGGACTCTACTTCTGTCATTGCATTTTCATAATGACCCAGTCAATTCCATTGAAAACAGGGACATTCGGAGCAAATCGTGTATCCGTATTATATTATCTATATACGCGATACCATTGTAAAATTTGTCCTGTCCAACGGAATCGTGATCGCACGAGCGGGCTGTATCTACATCTACTAGCATCTATCGGACATTTCTAACCTTGTTTATATCCATTGCCCGCCTTATCCTAGGTTAGTTCTCTGACGTAGTTTCCAAAAAGCAATCTTACTGCTGCAGGCGTTTAAGCCATTATTACCCCTTGCTCCCGTATAAACGCGAATCTTAAAGACGTAAGCAGCTAGTGCGACTTAGGACTCATGTTACGTTTTTGGCGCATACGACTTATTTCAATCGATACAAAGGCTCGTTTACATTTGGAGTAAACTGGCGTGTTTTGAACGTGTCATGCGTAATGTAAATGTATACTCATTACGAGTAGGCACTACATGCAATGCAAGCACTCACTATTGCCATTACGATGAAAATTGAAATGGATTTATCGTGATGGATCTGGTGATAGGAATCGCTGGTTCCCATCAGCGCTATTCAGTTGTGATTACAAACAGATTTTTGGACAGATGTGCTTTGCGACACGTTGAACTGATTTAAAATTTCAGATTGAAAATATTAATGAAGTAAAAAATAACTCAGTGCAAGATTTAAAAAAAAAAGCTGAACAATGAACGTTACATTCCATTCTACTCAATTCTAAAACTACTCTAAAATAACCCAGTTTTATTTTTACCGTCAAATATGAAAACGATGTGTGTAAACAAAACATATAACTAAATAGTTGTAATCTAGTTTCTCCAAGACAGAAAAGTTGCGAAATTGTGTCAATGATTGATACATTATCTCCACTCTCAGAGATATCGGCGTCCCCATGAGTCACATCTCTACCTGTACCATGCGTACACACTATCGACTGCGTATTTATGATGCTTATTATTTACGCGTCAATATATCAGTACATGATGATGTTAGGGCACCTTCTACGACACGACGAATACATTAAGACCATCATGGAAGTTGAAGGAAAAAGGAAGAGAGGATGGCCGAGCCGGACATACAGGTGAAAGAGAAAGTAGACGTTGTCGTATCAGGTAATTAAGGAAAAGACCCTGAAAGAACCATGTGGAATTTGCTCCACCAACAAGTCCTGCTCTTAAATTAAAGAAGATATCTGTACAACTAGTACTAGTAACTCATGAGTAAGGCCTGTAGACCTTCCGTGAACTTTGATCATCAAAAATCGCTAATATATAATCACATGATTTTTGAACGAGCCCTTACCTATTAAGTTCAATGGAAATATAGCCAAATATGTATAGCTATAGCTGCTGGAAAGAATGGAAAGATATATGCAAACCATATCGTAATCAGGGATCGGACAAATGTGCGTCATTGTTCGCAATAATATGGACATGCCACCAAATTTTATTGAATGAATAATTAAAGGAATAATTTCTTGAAATTTTGATTTCGAAGCTTTGAGGGGTCTATTCACAAAGGGTTTTGTAGTTACCGGTGTCTAAATAGTACATCACGACACAAGTGCGAAAAACATGAAACGACACATGTGTTTTAAATCGACACGAGTTACGAATTTCCTTTTTGCACGTGTCTCGTACGACGTTTTTTAGTACAGGTGGCCCTCCGAAGATTTGGACCTGACGTAAAATGAGCCACTTCTCGCACTAGAGCCTAAAAAAGGCACCATCTGTACTAAAAAGATAATTTTCTGAAAATGATTATATGAATAATTATTCAATCAACTTTGGAGTCCTGTCCATATTATTGCGAACAATGACGCACATTTGTCCGATCTCTGATCGTAATATACGTACAGTATTTTATACCATCGATAATCTATTCTTATTAAGAAAACATAATCTCTGTGACTCAAACAATAAAACAAAAAAATCTAGGACTTAAAACTTGCAAGTGGCCGTCATTTCAGTTATTTCAGTAATTGAGTTATTGAAAATGACAGTCATTTTGCAACTCCACTGGGACTAAAATAAAACAATTTCGAAAGTAAGGCTATAAACGGATAGCTTATATAAATATCGTTACGCAGTTAGCAACTCTTAGTAAGGGCGCCAATATCGAATATAATCCAGTTATATGGAGTCGAGAAAGTAAATTGTGAGTAAATATGTTTGCGAATTCGTTCGTCTTGTTTTCCAATTCGAATGGAACTTGCACCATGTGACTGTAGAATAAACGCTACTTTACATTATTGAATGTCAATAAAACGTTATTTTTAACTAAAAAATGCGATAAGATAAATAAATATAAATAAATATAAATAAATAAATAAATAAATATGTTGTAGAGTTTATGACGGTTGATGCTGAATCTTTTGATTAAAAATACTAGTTTTATTAAGTTAATACAGTAAATCTATATGAAATATTAACTATATAATTTATTATCGTTTAGTAGGGGAAAATTGTCTCGTTAATTTCTGGCTTGTGTTTTATGTGTGTAGGTATGTAGGTATTTATAATGCCTGTCATGCTATTTTATCGCACCAACTTTTGTTAGTCGTTATTAGATTTGCCTTATAATATGAGCGTATACAATGCAAACTCGCATTACTTTCATACAAGCTATTCCGGACTTAAACAACAATCATATAACATAAAAAAATCTGTTCGTCGCTAGAAGCCAATCGTCCGATAAATTATTACCGCCAACGATTAATTAAGAAATTATTGAACAACGCGGATACACGGCATTAATATTCTACTGGAACTGGCCGCCCATTGTACCGAAGTTCCGATGAAGAAATCTTTCCCGACATGCACTACGCATGTCAAAATACCAATCTATCCATTCAGTCGTAGACACAAATCACTAAAGACCATAATTGATTATTTTGATACATTTGCAGATGATTATGGCAGCGGTCCAACGAGTACTTTCCATGGATTCAAACGCCGCTAATAAATGGTCGCCACATCATCATTGATTTATTGCGGCTTTTCGTCACGGCTCGCTAAGAAGACTCGTGTCCGCTCAGAAACTCAATTTCAAAAATTGGCTTGACTTGTTTTCTTTTCTTCCGACCCAGGAGTTCAAAAACTTTATCATTCTCAAAGTTTTCCTTCACAGAAAAACGACTTATCCAGATAGCAATATATCTACATCCTTATAGTCTAGTAGAGAAGTAAATTTGACTCTTGTCGTCCTAGTAATGAAACTTTTATAATTAAGCCAGAAAGTCAGTTTTAGGTTAATACAAAATATATGAAATACATTTGCTATGTATTTCATATGACATTTCTATGTAAAGACATTTCTAAAAACCAGTACCAGGAGAAATCTGAACCCGCGACTTCTTTAAAATTCGCATGCCTTACCTACATCTAGGCCACCGCTTAATAAATTGTCGCCACAACGCTATCAATATAAAAAACATAAACAAAGATCTCGTAATGGCTTCATGCCCGTTATCAAATAGCCGGCGACCTTGCCTCGGTTTGGCCGGCGACCAAGTGCCGATGACTTCTCTGGCACTTTCTACTAGTTTTTGTGAATGTATAAATCAAGTTTTGGACTATACATTTATATTGGTCGTTGGTACTTTGTTAGAGCTAATGAATTGTTTGATGACGTGTTGTATTTGTAATCAATCAACTAAAACGTTACGACTTACGAGTAATAGGTATAGGCATCCTTTTCGTTTACGACTTTTTATTCTTTTACGTAATGTCTTGTTGTTGTTATGTAGTTTGTTAGTGTCTTTTGATGACCCAATCTTGTGGACTAGTTTGGAAACTGTGCTCCATTTGACTTAAATAAAAAAACAATTAAAGTTTTAAAAAGTTTCAGTCTAGCTCTAAATTCCAGGATGAATATTCCAATAGCAAGCGCAAGACCTTGATGGCTAAAATTAATACTTGCACCTGTTAAATCTCGTTCGGACATTTCTAAACAGGGTTCTTCTTTTTGAGATTGTTTGTTGGTCATTGCTAGTACATTCTTGACTTGGACATAATAACCTTACGTAAGTGTCACTGTTAACAGAAATAATCATATGTATTTATCCTCACTTACTTTTACAGGATTAATTGTGTGATTGCGAAATTTTATATGTTGCATGCGATTTGCCATTAAATAGCAGTAAAATATGTAAATCCGTACATTTACAATGTGTTGAAACGAACGTGTTGTTCCTTGTGTTTAACGGTTTTGCAAGCTGCTTTTGTAATAGCTGTGGTAGGTTGACATTATACTTTTCTTAATTTATTTATGTACATCCGAATACACTATAGTAATTGATCTATCTATTCAGCCTGCTGGGTAAAGGCCTCTTCTTTATTAAGCCACTCTCGGTCCTGTGTCCTGTGCCAGCTGCAACTATGTTTTGTTGTGTCGTCGGACCATCTTGTCGGTAGTCCCTCTGCGGACTTCTTGACCACCCTGGCCACCATTCAGTAACCTGATTCGTCCACCGTCCATCGCGTCTTATTGCCCATCTCCACTTCAGCTGTGTGATTGGTTTACCGACGCCATACCGATATTTGGCTGTTCGGGACCGATCAACAAGGGGAATACCTAACATGGCTCGCTCCCTCCATGGTCCTTTGTGTCACGTTTGAAGGAGGACTCTCTTGCTGAGAGTTGTGTTTATGGTCACAATTTTTATTTATTACTAAGGTGGATTTAGACCAAACGAGCGAATGCTCATTCTATTCCCCACACTACGAAATCAACGACTTTCGACGAATCACGTTTTGTGTAACGAACGAATTTCGTAGAGTGAGGGATAGAGTGAGCATTGGCTCGTTTGGTCTAAATCCACCTTTATACTATCGGGGAATATTGAGAACTTTGAATCCCGACAAGACGGCCAGACATCATAAGAAATGCTTGTAGCTCCATGCAGAGAGCATGCAGGAGCAACATGCATCACTTTCGTATTCGCATCCATGTGACAGCAGCAACTACAAAAGCGGAACCATCATAAGCCTACAGCCCAATTGGCCCTTGACCGCGTCAAGTAGAAGAACATTACTGTTGGTCACGATTCTCAGTCATGAGGAAACGACTAAGACATTATACTAATATGTATATTAGCATAATATCCCGATATTCCCGGTCTTTTGATAAGCTTGCGTGAGAATGGAGCATATATTATGGATGTAAGACTCGGACGCCTTTGTTGAATTTGCAAATTTGTAGGTATATGTACCTAACCTTTCATCAACGCTTAATTGAAAAAATCCGAATCAAACTTGATTTAATTAACGTCCCTTGGAACTCCTCTGTGTAATGAAACTTTTAATTATTTTACATTTTCATCCACCTGATTTTTACAGAAACGAAATTGAATTTCTTACCGCAAAATACCTTTGTTTAAATATTTACATACTGCTTATTCTTAATGGAATTCGCAAAAATGCTTACGGTTATATTCCAGTCTGATGTAAAATCTGCGATATGGCTCATAAACATCATTAAAGTTTGTTCCCTCAGGTAAATTCCGTTCCAACGTTCTCATGTTGGTAATGGGATATCTAAGCGAATTGTAGTCTAAGTTAATTCCATAGTTCAGGAAAATTTACAAAATCAGCCACTTGATTGTTTACATGGTATTTTTAAGTTATTTTACAGTGTCTATACTGCACTACGCTTTCAGGTTATGGCACAAAATTAATAAATGTCCTAATTCGTTCTTAAAAGGCTTGTGTTGTGGCTACCAAGTAACGATATACACAGAAAACGAACACGACCAAGGAACAAGTATGTGTGATGAACACACAAATAAATGCCCTCGCTGTGATTTTAACACGGAGCCTTCAGTTGTGCTGGCAGGGACTCACTACCAGGGGCCCGTTTCTCGAAGCTTGTAACTTGTAATACAAGTGGAAGTCTCTTTTTGATACTATTAATAAGGTAAGGACTTCCGCTTGTATAAATTACAAGTTACAAGCTTTCGAGAAATAGGCCCAGAGCTACAGAGGTTGAAGAAATAATTATGGCTAACATGAAAACGAAATAAATATGTATATCTA
Organism: Thaumatotibia leucotreta; assembly: GCA_025490895.1. Taxonomy (NCBI): domain Eukaryota; kingdom Metazoa; phylum Arthropoda; class Insecta; order Lepidoptera; family Tortricidae; genus Thaumatotibia; species Thaumatotibia leucotreta. The sequence continues at coordinate 58,938 of JALPQI010005078.1, read as the reverse complement.
AATGCTTTTTACATATTATTCGAAGCGAGATCCCTCAGCACCTTGAAATGATGTTGATTATGCACTTCAACACCTTAACATACTTATTTCTTCTATACTTATGCAAATTAATCGTGTTACACCCACAACATTCGCAAACGTAATTCTCCAAGTATTTTTGAAACTTCTGCGCTACATAACTCTGACTGACGTAACCAGCATCTTGTCTTGAATTTCATGCGTTTCATATCACTTGAATGCTTGGCTAAGTATCATGCTCAGCGCATTTATCGCGGTCATCCTTGACTGCAGATTTTAATGATTTATTGATATTCGCTTTCTATTTTATAATATTGGTTGCTGTAGAATTATTGCACATTTTTGAAAGACGGCACATTAATTAACTAGTAAATTCTTCTGGCATTATATGACTGTTAGTTTCTGTAGGTACATTAGACCATCTAGCTTCATATGCGTGTCGAAACCCTATTGAGACGATTCAACAGCTATTACTTTATTATTATTATTATAAATGTTCAAGCTAACAACACCATATACATGACATTAACTATTAAGTCTCCAACAAATTATCTTAGTCAGTGTCAACTAAAAGAAATTAACAACATCCGATAACAATTCATCAAATTTCGACAAACCCGTGGGTGAAGGAAGTTGCATCAGTTAGAACCTTACCTTACCCACGTCCGTCCCACATGAGCGGCGCCCTGATTGGCCCTTTGTTGCCGAGAATGGACCTGATTGAATGGTGATACCATTTTTGTGTATGGTATCATCCGATTAGATTGATGCAATCCATCTAGTGCGCTTTCGTAATCTTTGTAATGTTAATATGGTAACTGGTAACCTGGAGCGCACTCTGTGCATTCGCTACCATTGAGCGAAAATCTTTTCAAACAACAATTATTACCAGATTGGATATGACAATCAATTTACGATATTACGATACGTTTGTTGCATATTAATTTCCTAGAATTATCCAAAGTTACTGTAGTACGTAAAATTACAAATAGAGGGTCGGAATCAGGGAATGAGTACGCTGACAAACATCAAGTTTTCTTTTTTGGATTTGACTTAGTTTTAGAGCTAATTACATGTTTCTCATCTCAAGTACAAAAGGCTCACTAAAAGTGTTGGCCGTTGGTTATGCTTATAAAATAAAAAAAAATTAAAAATAAAAAGAAATTTATTCACTTACACAAACATACATATTTAAGTAAATAAACATAGGTAATGACAAAATACATGTTTGTGCAGCAAAATGGATTAGGACTCAGCGAGGCCGCTGGTTTTCAGTCCCCAACCATAAACTTAAAGCTAACAATAACACTATCCTAACTTAGGAGCTAAAGGAGCTAAAGAGTTCGCTGCCAACACTATTCAAATCAAGTTTTTGTGCAAGTAAAAGAGATAAAAATATTATCTCTTTTACTTCTTAATTCTTAATTTTTTTCGAATCAAACGTGTCTGGAAGGGTTTAGTGATTCTAGATACACCGTTTATTGTAACCTATTTCGTATGGCTTGCTTATTTTACTTTTAATGATTATTTCTTAAATCTGCAATCAATCATATTTTATTTTTTATACTGAATTTCTTTTTTTTTTACTTAAATCTGGAGTCCGTAGACTGCTTTTATATATCTAGGTTGTTCCTTCAGAAAATCGAGAAGTGTGCGTTAAAGCACTTCAGTGCTCGTGTTTCGAGTATTTGTTTGTTGTCCTCCCGACAAGTGCAAATTCAGTAGGCCTGAGTATATTCGGTACTTGATTTTTAACGCCTTGGGACCTTTTAAGATGAAAGAGGGCCGGAACAAACCGAAGAAAGATATACCTACACAATATGATTAATGTTTTGATTCATGAAGAAACTCTTCGTAAAAAAAAGAAAACCCGTGAAAACAGCTTGTCTGCTGCAACTATACTGCTCATAATAGCCATAACTCTACCTACAGCTTTACGTGAATCATATATTTTAATTTCCCGTAGCCAACTGCAGGTTACTTATTTCTTCATTAGACAATTATTTCCTAATTATTTATCTGTAATTATATTAATGATTGTTTGTTTGTTACAGGTAAGTCACGTGGGCTCGTCACGTTTCAGTTGCGTCACGCTATCTCTGAAGTGCTAAAGTAACATGTTTATTCATTCGTTTTAACGTAAGGCGGGTATTGTTCGTTACAAGTCCTACCAATCGGTATATCAATACAAGTTCAAGATATCAACTTTTAAAAGTAGTTTTACCGCCGTTAACGAACTGTTATGCGTAATGTTTCAACAGTTTGTTACATAAATGGGTCAAATTTTCCAAAAGATCTCCATTCTCCACACAATTCAGCATCAGCGGAACCTGTTCGGTGTCAATCATTTCTGCTCTCACTTTTTAATAGTCTGTCGATTACAGTTTGAATTTTTTTCAAATTAAGCAAGATTAAGTGGTGATTTTGATACCGGTAGGAAGGTAATAAAAGGGGGAAATCCAATAGGTTCCGTCCCTGGTCGTCAACACAGTAACACTCTTTAAGCGCTTGCGAATAGAATGACAAGGAGAAATATATCTCAACTATAGTAGCATGACTTTGATAGCAACTGAGAGAGGGCGCAAAATATGCAGTAATCTTTGAAGCCGACCGTGCATTCATCGTCCCTACAACAGGAATGCGTGACGATATAATTCTAATTATAAATCAGCCGTTAACGAAGGACGAGTAAAATGCAGGATGCTTATGACGCACGCACTTGCGTCTCATTCACATGTATTTGACTGTAGCCTAGAAACATATACAGTGTGTGTCTTTGATAGCGACATTGCTTTTAAGTAACGATAGATTAAAGTGTTGTTAACCATTTTAGTAAAATAATATAACGATTGCCTTTATTATTTAAGAGTAATTAATTTTTATAAAAATCTCGAGCAGCAATGTATGTTTCTGAGAGGAAAAGCTAGTTTCGTTTTCATTTTAATTCGATCAAATCATTAAAGTAACTGCGAACTGTTGCCGACGTTAAATTATTTACTGAATTATCCATTACTAGAAAATACTACAATTTAAAACATGCGAGATTTGGACTACACTAGCACAACAAATTTACATCAACAATTCTTTCTGTGTCTTACTGTCTTAGCCAGCACATTTTGAATCGTATTATTCACTGAACTGATATCAAAAATCACTGCACATACATTATCATTATCACTTCTTAGAAATCACATTACCTAGTTCAAACATTTTTATTAAATTTATTAAGAAAGTCTGTTGTTCAACAAACTTGATGTTATCTTGACACTTCAACTCAATCAATGTGAAGTTTTCAATCGGTACATAAACAAAACGATTATCTGATTTCGCCTTCTTAGTTAACACAAAATTACCTAGCGCTTAATCGTCTCTGTCGCACTTATAAGAAAGAATGACAAAGACGGAAAACTAAAATATGCTACTGAGCGATAGCCATTGGCAACTTGGCTAGGCACCCTGGGCTGTTAAGTCCTTTTCTTATGAACAAGGGTCATGATTTTTGACGGACTTGTCATCGAAAAGTGTCACCGACATGTAGGATGTAAATAGGTAGGTAATTAATTGTAATTGTCAGGATGTCACTAAGAGCGAGATTTCAATGAAATCATATGTCAATTGTTAGGTTTAATTTATTAGTTATTGTTATTACTGATACATTGCGTGCCGAATTAATTTGTATGAAAAATTTTTTTTTTAAATACCTTAACTAAATATGCTAATTTCAGTTCATTAAGACTTGTACTTTCACCCCTTAAAAGGAATGTCGTTATCAAAAACACACACTGTAGACAAAGAAATAACAGCATACACAAAATAGTGCATAGTAATTCAAAAATTAAAAAAAAAAAATTTTGGTCTACGAAAGATCGGGAGTACCATGCACGGCAGTGGTTTCAATAAAAGTCCTGGACTGTATTGCAAGATCTTTTTGAAATAAACTGTGTGAGAAGGCTGAGAAGTTTGTAAAGTATTGTTCTTCTTCACATCGCAAAATAAACGTGCTTCTACCGATTTCTCTAAGATCACATCATCAGAGAACCTCCTTTTTTGTTTTGAAGTTGGTTAAAAAATAATGATCGAAATTGGTTGGCGTGACATTGAGTTATTCAGACATTGAAACGTCGTAATTCAAATTTAAGACTTACATGGTTTTCTCATGAATGCCATTGTCAGAACTGGACCTGGAAATCGGTTGAAAATATCTGTAGTGCTGACTGTTTAAAACCTACCTAGATTGGGCGTACAGACGACACAAATAAATCGAATCTGAGTCTCTGCACTAAACAAAGGGTGCAATTTCTCCACTGTTTTAAATAGCTACTTCTAAAACAGTGATGACGATGAATATTGAACGATATAAAACAGATTAATTGAGATTATAGAATTTAAACCATATTGTAAAAAACAAGCAGTTTTTGTTCTGGCAGACATTGGTTTCACCCTTAATGCTTTTTAGGGCCGCGGCCGTTCCCTTCTGTTAAAACAACGTAAATGTATAAAACAAACAACACTTTTGTGTACGGAACACCCATCAGACGGTTAAGTCGATATTTTATAACCCCGCCATGTGCTCAAAGAATTATCGTCATAATGCTGGAACTCGGAAAAAGCTTTGCTCTGATTTGGACGATGACAAATGAATACCACGTAGAATATGAAACTAGTGCATTCAGACACCGCTGTTATTTCCATTAAAATAAAATGGGCGTTTTCACCGCCCTAGGCCGGACTCTGACTCTTTTAAACGGCTGGCCTACTAAAGGACTGAAATAAGAATGTTATTCCTCGTATTTTCTTAATACATTATGAGTCTTTGGTGCATTACGTCGTCTACGAATACCTCAGTTCAGTTGTTCAGCGTTTAACGTCACCGTAGTCAAATTACAAATCACATAAATCACATTGAAAACTCATGGAGAAAAAGGGTACAATAACGAAATCCCAATTTCATTTGTGTCATATGTAATGCTTCAGAATGCGCGCCTCGATTTGACGAGAGTTAATCTCGTTGGTTCAAGTTTTCTGCACACGGTTTTTGCTGAACGAGTGGAATTTACACTTCGTTTGCCAGGCGTCGTTTAACTGAAAGGAATTAGGAAAGCTTCTGATTTTCATACGTGAAAAGAACGTGTTGAGTTTTGATGGGTGAATTACGTATAAAATCTCACAAAAGGAGATAGGCAGTTGTTTATTGAAGAATGCGTAATCCAATTACGTAAACAACAGTAATCTATCCAATAATTAGACAATACCTTTTTCTCATACTTGAACAAAAATATGCATCCTAACTAATGGCTAAAACAGCCTAAGGAAACAGAAACACAACAGAAGCGGCTGCAATAAAACCAAGTCCGCTCGTCATTGTTTACAATCCGTCTCCGGACAAACGCTTATGACGAGCGATTATATACAATAGGAATCCCGCCAATCTAAACAACCCGCTTTGTTTATCCACCAGTTGACAAACCTGACTCCAGTACTGTAATGGGCTATTAGTGCTATTACAGTTATGACCACGAATGCATACACTATTTTAGCATGTGAAGATATGGAAATTAGCCGTAGGTAATGTCCTCTGAATATACATTGCTGTAGGTATGTTTTTTATGATGAATCATCATCATTTCAGCCATAAGACGTACGCTGCTGAACATAGGTCTCCCCTTAGGATTAGGACCTCCACATACACCTGTTGGAAGCGACCTTCTTGCAGCTTCTCCCGGCGATCTTCATAAGATCGTCTTTTCATCTTGTGGGCGGACGTCCTACACTTCGTTTGCCAAACCGTGGTCTCACTGGTCTCCACTCAGGCACTTTTCGACCCCATCGGCCATCTGCTTTGCGTACAATGTGATCCTTCACTATCGGCTTCATCTCAAAGCTCAATCAGCTATGCGATAGAATCAGAAATGAGGAGTTCCGTAGACAAACAAAAGTCACCGACACTCTGCAGCCCTACGGATTAGCAAGCTTAGGATGAATCCATGAATTTAATTGTATCGGGCAGTTCCATCAGCACTATAATATATGTTGTTGGGGTTACAAAATAATTGCAACTAGTACGTTCCAAATACCTACGAAAGAATGTGCAAAGAAATTCCTGATGTTATTGTTTCGTGACATGTTTAGCTTTTGCGAATGTCCGAAAAATTCAACCCGCTTGTCATCTATTTGTCTCTGTTGGCCTACTTTCGTCACGAAATGTTCAACCCAACCCAACTGACATTCTTAATGATTTATAATGATGCCGCACCGTTTTTCGTGACTTACTGTTGCCAAAATTTTGTTTAGATCATTAAAAAGAAATAATCGTTCGCTTTCTATTCGACTCTTCGAATCCCACGGCACTGCAATGTTTATGTTTTGTACTCGTTTTGTTTTTAAAATTGGCTAGATATCACATGATACTTTGGATGTCTTGGTCAAGCTATACCAAATCATTGTATCTCTCCTTTCGTTTCACGCTTTCTCGCAATTCGATACATTAGTTTTTGCTGCCAATCGTAACGTAAAGCATAACAATAAAAAACAACTGCGTTGGTTCGTGCAATCCAGTAACACAATGTTTCATTAATCCTTACAGCAGCGATTAAACCCACATCTGCTCAATTGTATCCATTGATGTCGTAAATTTTGGCAATTGGCTAACAAAGTAACAAACAATTCACCAGGAGCTAAAACAATTTAACAACTTCGCGTTTTCGAACCTGCTCTATTACAGTATCTCGTAAAAAGTCACACGGTATTCTCGTAAAAGGATGTGTTGTCCACCTCCCATGACCAATTCTTGTTTATTGTGTATTGAATTGATCATCCTCGATACCGATTGGCAACACTTTGATATCCGAATTGTAATTTTGCAATCACAGGACATTCTACCTCAAGTAAAAAAAAACAGGATACGCCTGATGAATTGATACTAGAAGATCATTACAGGTATTTGCCAATGATCCCACCAGGACAATGAATTAAAGAATTAGTTGTAGTTACCTCCAATCAGATAAGCATTTATGTAGCCATTATATAGCTTTAGTAACCTTTTTGTTACACATGATGAACGGAATATTTGTTGATGACCCTAAATTTAATAAAAACAATACATCAAATACTCGTGATACAAACTTGTAATTTTAATAAAAGATGTGGCTTCACATTTCCGCAAATACTCGTCAGGCAACATTAATGGCATCCCTGCATTTAATCGAACGCGGCCAATTTGCGGATTCACGTCAACACGCGTTCAGTCGGCCTTGCCACAAATTCCGGGACAGTTAGAGTAACCGCTCGGTTTTAAACCTCGATACCGTTCCTTTGAAATTAGTCGACTTACTGTTCGTTGTCACTTGACGTTTCATGTTACTATCGCACAAGTTTTTCTGATGTAAACCGGAATATTTATGTTCTTATGGATTCAAGATGTCTAAACCAAAAAGGTGCGTTTAAACCAAAAGAGCATTCGCTGTTCTAGCGCCCGTTCTAAGAAATCAACCAATTACGTTTTGTGTACCGATCGAATTTCGTAGAGTGGGAGGTTAGAACAGCGAATGCTCTTTTAGTTTAACCGCACCTTAATACAATTATTTTCTTATGAGCATTTTGAAATCTATCCATCAGATGTGGCCGGCGGCCGGCGAGGAAATGCTTGAATGTGATGAAATCTTGGTACAGATTTACATAGTCCACTTAGATATATATTCTATTTTAATATTTTTGAGGGGGCTAGATAAAATTCATGCATTCGTTATTCTTACATGGAAAGGTAGGTAGGCACTATGCCCAAGTAGGCCAAAGATGATAGTTTTTGTGCAAGAAATCTAGAAGAGTGAAATCAGCAATTCGTATTTACAGTTTTAGCCGTTTTGTGCGGAACATTGAAAGGGATTTCGAAACTCTGTAAAATTTTAAAGAAAAGTGGGTTGGAAATTGTATGTCCGCCTAAATTTCCATCATTATCTCACGGGTGAGCATTTAGTAAGTAATAATCTAGGTACATTAAAAAAAACGGTTTTGTTATTATAGTGTTTGGTACATTTTTAACAGACACACTCACTTTATTACAAAATAAATATCATTTCAACTGCAACAATCGATCGCATGTCTCCTTCATGAATTGATAATGAGTCAAGCTGTTAAATTATGTACCTATCAACTGAAGCATATCAGAAGTGCAAACATGAAAAAACTTATCAAGTTATCACTACAACATATTTGTGATTTATTATGTGTTGTTTGGCTCGTTCCGCATAGACGTAACAACGGCATGACAAATACATTTTACACGGCTGTCGATAAAATGTATGCAATTTTAGCCTTTATCGCGATGGTACAAGGTGGTGTTGCACACGCGTTGGTTTGGTGTGGAATGTGAGATTCGCAATACTCGACCGCCGGTGGGAAGAATGGACAACGGGATTTGGCTTAGCAGTAAATGCAACTATTTTGTTAAAGCTCTCGTAATAAAAAAAAACAAATAATTAATATTTTTTGAAAGAACACGAACAAGCACCAAAGTCACCAAACGCACAATAGTAAGTATATTTGCCCAAGCTGAAAAACCATCGCTTATCGAGATAAGGATGGTACCGAGACTACCGAGGTAGAATATAAGTGTTCCAATGAAAAAATTCTTTTGTAATATACAGGGTGTTTGTTATGTCGTTAGCCAAATTTGGATATGTCATTCGAGATCACCAGTACACAACATTTTTGAAAAAAAAAGTGACACTTTTTTTTAGTTTTTTTTCCCCGTTTTTTATCCGGCTAAAACATAATTTGTGGTCACTAGGCAAGTTTGTTTCAATCCGTGCGATTCGATGGCAGACAAAAGGGTAGCAGGTTTGAGTAGTCAAGTCTTAGCCAATCAGGAGTTCATCACAAGCACCGATCAGCCGACGTCACTCACCCCACCATCGGCACTAAACAATGAATAAAATGTCCTAACTACATGCACACACGATTGTTATTTGATTAAAACTGCCCAAGCGCATACCTACCTGTAACTGCTCGTCGTCATCAACAATTCAATTTGCTTAGAGGCTGATCGCAAGATGCCATGTGCCATTTGTACAGCACTCTGTAAACAAAGAAGGAGTGCGCTTGCGTGAACGCGCTCGAGTCAAACTACCCTCAGATCGGCGCGCAATTCAAAATACCCTCATTATTAGTACTGTATGCGATAGACTGATAATGCTGTCTCGTGGGATTTACCTGCAAGTTAAGCTCCACCTCCACCCACCACGCGTAGGAAACTTTTTACGTATTGAATTAGTTACCTTGTGCGGGTTAATTAAAGTTGCAAACTCAAACACCCTTTCCAATCTAATTTGGCAGTTATGAGATGGTGGGGCAGTACGCAAAGTAAGCAAGTGATCATAGTGACCAAACATTCGTTAGATAATGGGATTTAAAAAAAAATCTATAACAAAAAGGATAATGAAAAATGGATTATTTTTGTTTTACCAAATATTTTTTTACGCCTTTACCCAACACATATTGCAATATGGCTAATGATATAAAAAACACCCTTTATAATACTTCAGGAAATATACTTACTTCCGATACACGCTTTTATTCCAATAATCTGAGGATATGAAAAGCAATTAAAACATAACTTAACGCAATGGTTTTAATCGGGCTCGGCGATTCACGAGAAATAGCTATCGATAACAATGCATCCATGTATGAAAGTAATGCACACAATATTATTAAAGTGAAGTGAGTTCAGAGCATTCCCTGGACAGCAGGAAATGGGGCTTGGAGTTTTCAAGATTATTTCACAAAAACTAGGTACTAACTTAAAATTTATTTAGTTTGTGTAACATGAAAATATAGTCCACTGTTATAAAGGCACTTGTCTCGATAATGACATAATCAGGTCTGTATTTATAAATCTTTAGAAATCTCTATCTTTTCCCAGAGAAAAAATAGAAAGTATGATAAACTATTGCTCCTCAATCTTAAAGTTAAATAGGTATGAGCTTTTTTCGTAAAATTTACATTACGTTCATGTCTTCAAAATGTTGATGTTTGGGATCATTTTACTACATCTCCCTCATGATTTCCAATTTATATTAGGTATCGTGACGCACATATTTATTCATACAAAATTTTATGACACATTTGTTATGAGAATATAAGAACAAATTTTACATTAAATCAATATTATCCTATTTGCGCCTGTCAGGATAGGTAAATGCCCGGATTTCAGATCGAAATTTCCTCTAAATTCGCGCGCGAACTACAGAAACGTGGCGCCGTATTAAAATAAGGCTAAGCAGTAGTGCTAACATCACTTGAATCTAGATTCCAGATACATTATACAACGACGCCGGCTCGTGCATTGGAAATGTATGGCGCCGCATGTGAGAATTTTAGGTCAGACCCGATCGGAATGGTGAGAAGATTACCTCCGGTACCGACGAGACCTGCAGGCTTAGCCAAGTTTCCATTCTGCCATGGTATACGATAAGCGATAAGTCACGTGACCACAATAATGTATAGATATAGTCACGTGACTTTTCGCACGAATCTGTCATTCTCATACATTTATTACTAATTCAAAATGGCATCTTGGCTACGCATACGGTGGTGCGAGACAACAAAACGCCAAAAGTGTGAGACGCGAAAACAAAACACGGATTTAGGAATAAAAGCGAGGAACGCAGTGCTATTTATTCTCCACGGTTTGATCAACTTAAACTCCACCCAAATTATCCCCTCAACTTGGAAAGGACTAGAAAAGGTTTCTTCTCTTAATAAATTGGCCAAACTCAAAGATCCGCACAAGCTTCGTCAGGAACACGGATCTACTGGGAAAAAGCATAGCAATAACTTATAAAATATACACAACTGGTATCCTGGAAACAACGAGTGAGGCCGAATTACGCAATTACATTACAAGTGCTCTACCAGATAGGTGAATTCGACATCTCTGTTTCAGCTCTCCTTTATTTATTTTTCAATAAAATTTTCGTCTGATTTCATAAATCATCTGACACGATTAAATGAATTGACACGTTACTTTACAGTTTTTTTTATTTCATGAAACACGCATGTTATATTGACCATCAGTGTTATTCACTAAGGAAACCGCCTTGCCGTCAGCGCTGTGACAGCGCTGCGGCAGCGTCGAGCCTGAAAATGGTATTCACTAAATGTACTTTAAACGACACTAGTGCTCGACGACGAATGCGGCGTGAGCTGGAACTACACTGCGTCGAGAGTTTGACGTTTAATGTATGAACTTCGTATTCTCTAACGAAAAACAGCGACGAACTCGCCCGCAACCTCACTCACAGCCTCGATTCCTAATGTCAAATAAGACAGCTAGGATTTTAGACAAGGCTGTCTCGACATCGAGCTCGTCGACGAACGCAGCGTCGAATGTGTGAATAAGAGAATAGCATAGCATGTGATAATGATGTCGATTATAAACTGTCATATATTATGAGATCACTCCGGTTTTCATTATTACACAAGTCAACAAAGTATAAAGTCAACTACATCTGATAAAATTCGAACCAAAATGAGAGTACATTTTTGACTAAATATCTTTTTACATTTTTTTTTTAATTTGGTCAGCCATAACCCAAATAGTACGTTTCTGAATACCAAATGCGTAAAAAGGACAAGTTAGCCGATTAGTTTTACAACTGACCTTGTGGAGAATATTAGCTATTCATTGAATTAGTTTCCGATCGATTACAATAAAAATGCTTAGTTTGGTTGCGTCACGCCTTCCTTATTAACCGGGGTATTAATTGGTAACTAATTGTTTTGTTAGGAAAAGCGATTTCATATGCCTGCTATTTTTTATAGTGGCGATGTGATGATCTTTTTTATTGGAATACTCATAACAGACACAAATATATATAATAAATTATGAACTACTATTATTACTACTGAAATACTAAACGTAAAGGAAAACTACGGACTGGAAAGAAAAGTACCTAATAACAGAAAAAAGTCAAAATGATTGTACCGAACAATAACTAAAGTGTGAAGATGTACTTAACGATGCAATAGTTGCATGCAGCCAATGACAATAAATTTATTTGTTTAACAGTGCCCAGTGAGGATGGTAATGAATAAAGTCACTTAAACGATTTATGCTAGTGGATGTTCAAGTAATGGTAAAGATGTTGACGCTGGGGGAATGGAAATATTTCAATCGGCATTTATTTGTATTCATTGGGCAATAAAGTTTAACCCCCTCAACTGTAAAACTTAGTTAACCTCTGTTAAAATAAGAGTTTGTCTAACAGACACATATACCAAAACGGCATATTGGGACAAACGATTATTAGCAGCGTTTTAGATGATTTTATAAAGGCGCCTATTTTTTTTTATTTCAAGGTTTCAGAAACGGGTATTTGCATTTTTATTTTTCCACGATTGTTTTTTGAAAGGATTTGCAAGGATATGTGCAACAATACTTTTTTTCAGTGGTCAGTATTTACACGAGATGAGAAAGTTTTAAACCTCTATAGACTTAAAAAGCTAAACAAAAGAAAAATAAATCATTGCCTACCTGATTGATGCAATTAGTTTAAAACATGTGCAATGGATACATTGGATACCTTTAAGCTTTAAATAATAAAATTCTAATATGCCAAATCACCAATTACCCAAAAAAGATACTCTAAATGTTTTTCTATACAAAATATCAAAGTACACTTCTGTTTGGGGTCACTGGCTAGTGGTAATATTTATTTGGCAATAATCCCTTCAGTAGAAATGATACAAATTACCTACTCTTTAAAAAAAAAACAAAGCAATATCGGTTGTTAGTTGTTACTCCCCGTACACGTGCGTGGAATATCACTTTTTACGAGCAAGCGTAATCAAAATAAACAATCCCGAAGTCGCAACGATCAAACAAGTGCATACCGAATGTTCGGCGTTCGCACGAAAAACTGCACCGGCCGGCGGTGCAAGCAGTATTTTTAGACCGCCACGAATAGCCGATGTGTGTCGCTGTCGATGCATTTCTATCCGACTTTTTTGGATCTGGATAACACACCCAATGGATTTCACGACTCATTGTGTGAAAGTGCAAAAAATATCTAACCTTGAGATGTAACGAAATCGTCAAGAGACACAAAAATGGAATTACGAGTCGTTTCCAGAAATATTTGTGCGATGATTCACTTGAAAGTAGCAACAAATACAACCATTTTTTTTTCATTGAATTTTCATTGAACTATCGAAAATTATATTCTTGTCTCATTTCACTTCAATACCGAAACAATGAATGTAATCGAGACGGTAATAACATTTTTGACGGTTCCGTGAAAACACAAGAAATTATTACTTACCAAGTTAGCAACTGTTGAAATACTTTTCAAAGAATCGCGCTCCAGAAAGATATTGAAAAATACTGATATTCATATCCTGACCACAATGGGACTTCATTGCGTAAACTTACGTTTAATATTATGCCCAAAACGTCAAGATAATATTACTTAAACGTAAGTTTAGGCGATTAAGTCCCGTTGTCGTTAAAATATGAGTGATAATCGTGAAAGTTTAATCCCTCGTATGCCGGAACGTGGATCCGCGTACGAGAAAACTATTAGAAAAAAATATTTCCGGCACACGAGAGGTTAAATCAATATAATACTGACATTGATGTTCAACTAAATATATTATATTGCGCTTTGCGCTTCAACGAAATCAGTTACGACGGAATATCCAGCTTGAGCAGGTGAAAGAATGCTTGAATCTTTGGGATGATGGCAGAATTTTGACCAGACGTTTGATTTATTAGACCATCCAATTTGTTTTATCGCGTCGATGTCTATTTAGGGCCGTTTCTTTGTATTTGCTTTTGTTTTAACCCGAAACAATGGTCTGGAAACATTGTTATTAATTTAATTTCCATATACAAAGAGCCATTTCCATAAGAATTTTAGAGTTTTTCGCATTTTTTAAATATTGGAAGTTTTAGCCCGACTGACTTTATTTGACACCCACACAGATTTTTAAATTCTCAGACAATGTTACAAAACTGTGAGTTTCATTTTCAAAATTGATTCGCATATTAATTTTAGCGTGATTTGCTAGGATCACAGGTTCCATTTTTCTCTTACAAAAACCCCAAAACTGCTTAGAACCCTTGAGCATTCTGTTCCCGATAAGCCTCAAATTCCCCTTTTCCCTAAAGGATTGGCACCATCCGTCTTGCTCCCTCATAAACGGGCTCCAGCTTTTTTGGCGAAACAGACTATTTATCATCCCAGATTGCGGTTCTGATAAACTTCTGTTTGCTATTCAAAGAAATCCGAAACTTTTTACCCAACTACTGTAAAAGCTAGGGTTAGAGTACAGTAATCATTTTAGCTGTGTATTAAGTCTGCATATTCAAACTTTCGAACCATATGTATTCTGCTGCCATAAAGACTAGGAAACCGATAGATAAATGAGGGCTGACCAATAGATATGTGATAAGGCAAAAAAATGCCAGTTTTTAGGTAGGTTAGGTTACCCTGTACCTCCCCTTAAAACTTTAAAAATGTGACTGTGAATTCTATCTTCACGTATTTTACATTTTTTATCAATACCCTTAGAATTCCGGAGGTGCCCCAAACGGTACCCCTGTAATTTATTTAAGCAAGACCGATTGGAATTTTCAGTGAGACCCCGACCACGCTTTTTCACTCGATAAGAAGTTTATGTCGGCCACAGCTGACGCTTTTGATGAGGAAAAAACATTTTAGGTGGTTTTAGTAGTACTATGTCTTGTACGTGAAATAATATATAAATAGATTTTTTTTTCAAAAATAAGATGTACAAAGGCGATCTCTTCCTACTAACCTATCCCGAATTAAGTTCGAAGGATTACGCAATCAAGAATTTGAAATTTGTATTTAACGCCTGTTTTATATAATCCTGCTGCTTATTAATTATTATCAGAATAATGCAGTTTATGACATGAAAGGTATGCATTGAATTTCACCAATGTGTTGCTATGACAAAGCAATACCTACGCAACTTCTAAAAGTTGTAAATGTTTTTTTTTTCTAGCAGTACTCAAACATCACGTATATCAGGAATACAACTGAAGCTATAAAAAAAAGAAACGTGAGAAGAAGTTTAACAAACAATAGAAGAAACAAATTGCTTTCAATTGTTATTCATTCGCTTTCTTCGGTAGCTTTTAGGAAACACCCGACAATCATGTCAAATTAATGAATGGAATAAAATATTGAAAAAATAAACGTGATAGGAAGAATGGTTGCAGAACAATATTATTATGAATCCTTATTGTAACAATTTGAATGTCGTAAGCCAAAATTATTGCTTAATTTTTTTATTGTGTAGAAACCGCTAACTTTCAAAACTATTTTAACTAATTAGAGTTATATGAGTATGGGAGTATTTGAATACGGGCCTTTTCTTCCCTGCTAGGAGGGAACTAAGAAGCACTTTTCTGTTCAAGGACTTTCTATTGCCAGCCTAAAAAATTGCAATCAAATGTGGCAATAGAGGTACGTTCATAATTGATTAAGATAACATTTCTTCAGAATCGATTAGCTTATATTATAATGATATATCTTTTATTTTTAGAGTCCCTCACTTCGTTCAGTTTCAATATTTTAAGTTATGTATCTGCAACTAATACACGTTTTGGTTTTAAATGATTTCTAAAAAAATCTTTAAGTGGATTT
The DNA here is from genome assembly GCA_025490895.1 of Thaumatotibia leucotreta. Lineage (NCBI taxonomy): Eukaryota > Metazoa > Arthropoda > Insecta > Lepidoptera > Tortricidae > Thaumatotibia > Thaumatotibia leucotreta. The sequence continues at coordinate 43,252 of JALPQI010005078.1, read as the reverse complement.
CGTAAAACTCCAAAATCCGTATGGCTCGTATCTCTCGATAGACACGCCGCTTGAGAGTTGCAATGCAACCTACATTTACAGAGATTTGAGACAAGTAGATCATAGGCTTTTATGTAATCAGTAATAAACTTAGCCTTTTACTATTTCCTTGTTTTTTCCTCTTAAAGCTGCACTTCACAAATCCTGCCAGTAACGGTTACGTGCGAATTTGACATTTCGCTTTATCGCCTGTCTGCGTTGTTGACATAAAAATTAATACCGGAAATTACTTGAACACTTTGTTACATAATTGGTTCGGATTTTTAACAACATTCTCAACGAAAATTCCCACACGTAAAGAGAGAAAGAATCGGACGAAAAGTTTACGAGTCATCTGACAAAGACTTCACGATATATTTCAATGTAAATATTACCTATAAGTAAAATTGTAATCATAGTTTATTTTTCGTAATAAACATTTAAAATCAGCAACAGTAGGTATTAATGCAGTATTTCATTTTATTTCACAAATTTTCATTTTTAGCACTTGCCATCAGAAGAGCAAAATCTTGTAGATAATTATAAATATTGGATGTCATATACCAAAGAAAAAACGACCAAGATCACCAATGTCCGAGGTGGGAATCGAACCCACGTGCTCAGCTTTCGCGGCTGATGCCTGCACCGCTCGGCCACTCGGTCGGTAAGACGTGGGTTCGATTCCCACCTCGGACGTTGGTGACCTTGGTAGTTTTTTCTTTGGTATATGACATCCAATATTTATAATTTATACAGTACCTATTAAGTAGTGTGACTACTGGGGAAAAATAAAAGTACAAATCAAAATATTAAAATAAAGCATATATGCATAAAACCAGCCCTTTCTACTATTGTATTGGTTGTAATAAAGTGTAAATAAAATACAAGTGCTGCACCACAATCCACAGAATCCGTACCTTACATGGTAACTGCATTCCTGCATGACCATTGCATAAGCAATATCAAATAAGGGTGTCCGAAAATAACTTGTGTGTCACGTATGCATTGGCCGTTGGTACAGTCTACTTCATTCATTTTATTATATTTCGTCCACATCGTGTAAATCTTAATTTCATTTATATGGTGACAGAATAACATATATTAAGGGTCCACGGAAAGAACATGTCTAGTCAATTCAAATTACAGAAGGATAAAACCGGCCAAGTGCGAGTCGGACTCGCGCGCGAAGGGTTCCGTACCATTATCAATTTATTATTAAAAAATACAGTTAAATCAACCTACCTTAAAAACTATAGGAGATAATTTAATCAAACTAAAAATCGTTGATAGAGTTTATTAATGTGCATAACATATATTTTTTTTAGAATTTTATATCGCGCAGTTTAAAAAATAGAGGGGGGGGGACACATTTTTCAGACTTTGAGAGCTGATATCTCGAAAAAGATTTGCTTAAATAAAAATGAGATTTATAAACCTTCATATCATTTTCAAAGACCTTTCTATTAATACCCCACACGCTTATATACAACTAAATTTTTTTTTCTATCCCTCAGTTACATGTATGGATGGAGGCCCCACCCCAATGGTTTTTTTTACAATTTAGTATCATAATCCTGTAGCGGTTCATACAACACATATCCTTACCAAATTTCGTTACTGTAGCATTTATAGTTTCCGAGTAAATCGGCTGTGACAGACGGACAGACGGACATGACGAATCTGTAAGGGTTCCGTTTTTGCCATTTTGGCTACGGAACCCTAAAAACACGGATAAAATAATATTGTAGGTACACAAGACTTCAAAAATAATCCATGGATTAAATATATTTTGTAAATTCTTAAAAATCTGTTAGTAATAATCAGAACGCTTGCAGCGTTTTTAATGAAAAATTACACATGGCCCTAATGATTTGCTCTCGAGTAGGTACATTAATTGGATGTCAGTACTGTCAGTAGTCAGAAATGTTCCGAGACAATTCAGAAGTGCTACATAAATTTCAGTCTTTGACCGATATATTTAGAGTAATAAACCTATCTATGCGGTGTTTCATCATTCATCACTGAAAACCTCAAACGCCTCAAGTGTAAGACACTGGTCTCAACGCGAGCTACGAATACGAAGCTATGAACACTTGAACAGCTATCAGCTATCACCGCCCGGCGAGTATCGCCGTGTCTCTTTTATTTAGACGGGAGTGCGTATCTTTTGTTCGTGTTTATAACTCATAGTTCATAGCTTAAGGTGCGTTCAAACTAAAAGAGCATTCGCTGTTCTAACCTCCCACTCTACGAAATTCGATCGGTACATTTGTGTGATTGGTTGATTTCGTAGAACGGGCGCTAGAACAGCGAATGCTCTTTTGGTTTAAACGCACCTTTAGTAGCTCGCGGTGAGACCAGTGCCTAAAAGCCATACTGAGATATAAACTGTGGGACCAACCCTGAAGTCGCGAAAAAAATACTATTTCGTATATTTCGGTTGTGTTATCTTGATATTTTTTATGGGAGTACTTATTTGGGCTAAACTGTACCTATACTTACTCATTGTATATCAATATCAATTACCTATTTAATTTACTTCTGGGCTTCGCCTTACAAATAAATGTCCCTAAGTACTCTGTTCAATTCTTAAAGCAATACGGTGTTGTTAATTAAAAACAAGTGAATGCTTTTAAGATATAAAATTGCTCCGTGGAAAGTGCTATTAACCCATTCAGGGCCAAGGACTCAGCGTATGGGTCATGACTCAACGCTTCCGCATGGCCCGTGACTCGCATGCGAGTGATCAGTACATTCTAAATAAAATAAAAACTAAACTTATATTGACACAATTATGTTTGTGTGATTGAATCTAACAACCACTTTCACAAATTACGTTTAGTCATAAAATGGTGAGTACGATTTTTTAAATGAAAATGGGGTCTTGAATATTCAAGTTTGATTTACTGTAAGTATAATATAGTAAAAATAACAAAATTGTAGATACACACGTTTTGCAAGCACACAGACATATTCACATTTCAAAAATATGAAAAATATATTTTTATAGAAAGTTATGAGTATGACTCAGGGTATGGGTCACCGTGGCCCGGCGCTGTCTGTAAAAACTACGAGTGTTTACGTGACAGACTCAAATAAGCTTTATTGGCCGGTCTTAAAGCTAGTTTCACGTTGAAGTCGTTTGGTATTGTAACATTTTTCAACCGATGACCTTATGGATGGTGGCAAGCAACATTTGTATTGGCCAAACTTTGTACGATTATATCTCATTTTCTTTTAAGGGTAAGGCAACCAGGTTTCTCCGCTTTTTATATACTTACGTCACATAAAATGTTGTGGTCATTGTAGTGTATAGGTACATAATTAGATAACTACTAACAGTGATCTTAAGATTAATTCATAGTAATAAAACTATGTTTCAATTATATGAAGTAAATCAGTTGTTTCATCATACTAATATAACTGTATTTACATATAATTTGTTTATCTTGGCGGTTTTTAGAAAAGATTACAATATGTATGTTATACATATGTAGTGCAAAATCCTTTCCCATCGTATTTTCACGGAAACGTCCAAACGTGTCATGCTTTTTGTCGAGGTTGTATATCAACTTTGACATCTACTATCTGAACGATAATTATATTATACACCGTGATCTCTAATAACCCGAAAGATTTTAACCACGCATTTTTGATGTAAAAACAAACAAAAAATATTATGAGTTTTGTCATTTTTGGCGAAAAAAAAATTTTTTTTTAAATTTTTTTTTCAATTGTTATTTAATTTTTGAATGTATTTTAACATAAAAAGTAAAAGTTATTCATAAAAAGCACTTACAATGAGTGTTAAGGTTTTTTTTTTACAAAAACCTCATTTTTAAAAGGTTTTATTTCTCACTTTTTGACATTTATTTGTGAGGTTAGTGAGACTATTCTCCATAATGGCAACAACGCCGTTAAAAAGACCTTTTTTACCGAGTTACAATTAGAAAATATGTTTTTTTTTTCATTGGTAATAACCTAATAACTCTGAAACTAGGCGATATCCAGAAAAGTTTATACGACATTATAGTTTCTAAATGTGGTCAGGAACACACTGTTAAAATCTTTCGGGTTATTAGAGATCACGGTGTATATTAATGTGACAAAAACATGTTGTTTGCTAAACAAAAGACTTCAAAGGTAATGGCCGTCCGAGCGCCCTCCCAGGTTATAAACAATAAATGCAACCGAGCAGCGGTGTTATCTTCCATATGCACGTTGCAGTAGTTTTCCCAGAAGTCAATGGCGTGACGTAGTTCAATCCATCCCTCCTATTAAAAAATTTTGAAGTAATATGGGAAATATAATTTAGTCTCGATTTATTCGTTGGCGACTTCACCCCTCACCCCTCCTCCTGTGCTGTGTTTAGTGATTGCAATTTTTAAGACGTTGGCTTTGTATTACCGGAATTTGAAATCGATTTTTGAAAGTAATAATTGTGTCCATTACGATGATGCTGCTGCCAGCCATCAATTCTCAATAAAATCGTCAGTGATACTTCAATCCCTTAGTAGTCTTATATTACGACACCCAGTGGGTAATAAACGAATAGCACGCCGTCTACAAAGTCGCCTCCATTCATTGTTTTTGACTGCGTAAACAAATTTAGTGATTTTGTAAAACAGGTGACATGGCATGTTTTTGACACACAATGACATTTTTTCTTATATCTGCTACTTGCACGGCCTCTATAATAATTGTTTCTAAGAATTTAAACAAAGGTCGCCGCAATTCTTTATATCTTTGCAAATGCAGTGCTTATCGTCATCAGGTCATAAGTACATACATATAATATACATAATATTTTCTTCGGTTACCGCGAGGATTACACATGAAATAAAACTATGAAAACGGATAAACTCGCGTATATTAACTAATTTTAACTTCATTCCGACGTTTCGAACACTTTACACTCTGCGGATGATGGTGGTGTTCGAAACGTCGGAATGAAGTTAATATTAGTTAATATACGCGAGTTTATCCGTTTTCATAGTTTTATTTTACATATACATACTTCAATAAATATGTGATTTATACTTCTGATAAGAGGAATAAAACTTTTACAGTGTAAACTTTTAAGACAAAGTAATAGTGAAGCAAGTACCTTCTACTTAGTCGTTAAAAAGTTTGCCGATAAGCACTGCACGTGCAAAGATATAAAGGATTACCGCGACCTTTGTTTAAATTCTTAGAAACAATTATTATAGAGGCCGTGCAGGTAGCAGAGATAAGCAAAAAATGTCATTGTGTATCAAAAACATGCCATCTCAACTGTTTTATAAACATATATCGTTATCGCGGGAGCAAATATGATTTGACAATTCTGAAAGATTATGAAAAACAGTCAAAACAGAAGTGACACTCGTATAGTAAACGTTTATACCTACGACTTTACAAATACAAATAGTTTATTGTTTGAAATGAATAAAATGTTGTTTAAAATGAATAATTATTTTTATTGAATATAAATGGACTTGATTAGTACTTACTTCAAAAGATAGGCATCTAGGTGGGTTATTTTATTGAAAGTTCTCACGAAATATTTCTATAAATATATTTTTTGTAAGATTTCCACTCTTAAAGAAAAAAATGTAGAGATATTTTTATACATTTTGTATGTCGCTATAGGAACGAAAGGATCGAAAAATGTACCGAAAATTTCAAAATCGGTGAACATACATACACAAAAAACGTTTGAATTGGGAATGTCCTCCTTTTTTGAAATCGTTGAAAAATTGCCCAGGCACCCAGTCAGTCACTTTAGAAATTTGTCCATGATTTTTTTTTGTAACCACAACTAAATAGAAATAGTGATTTTTAAAATATCTCGAAGGAAAATAGCAAAATAGTTACTCGCGGATCAGAACTATTTTGCAAGAAGTGAAATGTTAGTTTTCATAAGCCCTTATGTGAAACTGAAAGATTATTTTGCCAGTATATAATGACGATTAAGTGCTCGACGCCGTAGATACACAGTAGAAAACTTTTTGTCGTATATTACGAAAATCACTTAAGATCAGCAAATTTTAATAGTCAATAGAGTCTAAATTAAAACATGGATATTTGTTTGAGGTGATTATGTCGATTTCAGGATTTTATTTACTAACAGTGTAAAGGAAGATTAATTATCCTTGTGCACAATAAACTTCGTGCTAGGTATGATGAACTTCTTAGAGGCTTATAATGTGTAGGCAGAAAACTCCGTTTTTTACTAAATGGACATTCTGTTAACTACTTCTTTGACGAATTTATATTTGCTCCCGCGATAACGATGTATGTTTATAAAATCACTAAATTTGTTTACGCAGTAAAAAACAATGAATGGCGGCGACTTTGTAGACGGCGTTTATTCATTTATTACTTTAAAAAATCGGAAGATCTACAAAGGTGAACACTGATAACGAGGCGATAGTAATACAAGTTGTCGTACAAAAAAATGGTTACTTAAAATGTTGCATAGCATTGTCCCGCTGGCCGGTTTCAAAGCGGCAGTTTATTAAGCGTACGCGCCAGGCCCGTGACCCATACGCTGAGTCGTGTGTTTTAGCAAAAATCGCGTTGTATGGTGGCCCGGCGGGAAGTGTTCGTGCGTTGGAGCGTGGCCATGAATGGGTTAAGAGTTCGTTTCAAGTGTTCCGTGTTTATTTGTTTAATGCCTTGCTTCATTGTTGAAGACGTTAAGTGCGTACAGTCCTATAACTATCAGAATAACTTGGACTTTATGCTGTTTCGCCTAATATTTTCGAGTGTGAGCAGAACAGCAATGAAATTGACATTTAAATTAGATGTCAATTTTTGGAGCCGATAATTTGCGATTTGAAGTCAATTTTGTACCGTCGCCATTAAATAGTTTGGATACCTACGAATACAAACGTTTCTGCATGTTTAAATATTAATGATCGCTGTAGCAGCTAAAAAATATAATATCGACTGTAACTAGTCATAGACGATGTATGATTTTTATTCTTGACGAGGTAATTATATTGGTGATTAAGTACCTCAAGTAATTATTCATATTTAAAAATTCAGATAATTAACCATACCGTCAAATGCCCTATCTTTGCCCGCTTTTTTCAAAAAAACACGAATTTCTCAAAAAAAAACTATGAAAGCCTACTACTTTTTTTGGCTTAACAGGTATATTGTGATCAAGTGCAGCTGTCTGTGTCTCGTAAAAAATTTTAAATCATCATTTTATTTATATTTTTTGCGATTTTGAGGGCGGGTAAAGTTATCCGGACTTTTGGCCAACATTGCCCACGACGATTTTGCACTTAAATATAGCTCGTATAGCTTTGAAACAAGAATCACACCTAGCTTACGGGCAATCCTACCGTTTCCTGTAAACAGCTCAGCGATAACTGTGTAAATTTTTGAATAAATCAAGTGGGTAATGTTACCTGGCAGTTTTTCCCTTTCCCATACAAACGGCACCTGAGATTTCAAAAGTGTTAGGGTTGTCACTTTTGAGTTAATTTGTGTAAAGCGTTAAGGTAAATATATTTTAAGTAAGTACCTCCTACCAATCACCCATCCAACCTTCATCACCATAACCCACTAGTATTTTCCATATTATCTCCAATAGCCTCTATATACCTGCTGGGACCGGTTCACGGATATCTATTTTTGTGCCCGTGAATGGGTTGCAGCAGATGTAAAACAGCAAATTTCTCCAAAGGGCCTCTACGTATTGGATCTGTATCCCCGCGCAAGCCTAACAAAAGACCGGGATTTATAGGCCCGTGATCAAAGAGATAATAATACACACGAATTGAGAACACTTTCCTTTTAACATTAAAGTTTGTTGATAATACTCGTAGTGTAAAAAGAATAAAAACAAAAGTACGATGTAAATATTCGTTTATAAAACAATAACCTATTTTATTCGCAAAGGCTGGTAAATACAACGAGGTGACAACCCTAGGACGTTTTTGGCGATGGGCAAAGTTTACAATGACCGGCTGCTACATGGCTGGGTAACATTATCTAAGACAATAACTCCGTTAACAATAGGCTTTTAGTAACTTTATTAACAGTAAAACAATCTACACATCTTATTTTATTACATGACATGAGTTTTACCTACCAGCGTCTTCCCCATTTTGCACAATTCACCTTGAAACTTCACTAAGAATTTGCCCGCCAAATAACGCACTGCACTCAACGAGTTGGAACAAGCTACTGATTGACGTTAGCTGCAAATATGATGCGCAGTGTTGCCACCCATATAACCTAGTTTCTACTAAAAATAGTGGAGTTGCCAGAACTCTGATTAAATTTACCCCACAAACCGATTTGTAAAAAAATTGCGTTACGGGCAAAGTTTCCCGTGGTGGCAATGTTGGCGCATTTGACGGTATATTTAATTTACACCAAAGGCCATTTGAGTGCAAATGCAAATTATCATCATTAAAATGAATCACCTCCAATAACCAAATATAATGATAAGTTATCGCAAAAACGATAAACTTTACATCCGAGTTATAAAAATACATACATAAATTAACTGATAAAATGTAATGAACAATAATTATTATATGTAAAATTGTAAATGTCCATGGCTTCATGTATTTGTTAACATGCTAACAATATTCATAATACTACATTACGACACAAGCGCGAAAAACATGAAATTCGAAACGAGTGGCGATGTGTTAAAACACGACCGACAGGGAGTGTTTTAAATCGACACGAGTTACGAATTTCGTTTTTCCGCGTGTCTCGTACGACGTTTTAGTAGGTACAGATGGCCCTCCGAAGTTTTGGACTTGACGTAAAATGACCCACTTCTTGCACTAGAGCCTAAAAAGTACACCATCTGTACTAAAAATATTTTAAAATAAAAATAAAACCGCCTTCAAAAATTCGCCCGAACTAAAAAGTAAAAAATAATTTTAGTTCCTACTTCTTAGGATTTCCTACCCAAACCTTTAAATCTTTTACCCTATTCATTGAAATAAAATATTATGGCTAGGTATCCTACAGATTTCTTAGAAGTCGGTGCCAAGCCAAATATGTACGTTCATAGGTATATTATTAGATAGAGCTTTGTAACTTACTGTCACTCTGATTACGTTTTTATCAACAGAATGATCTACCTCAGTCATTTTGATGAAAGCATAACCGGAGTGACAGTAAGTTACAAAGCTCTATCAAACACAGTCATATACTCGCGAAGTGAACATATTTGGCTTGGCACCGACTTCTAAGAAATCTGTAGGATACCTAGCCATAATATTTTATTTCAATGAATAGGGTAAAAGATTTAAAGGTTTGGGTAGGAAATCCTAAGAAGTAGGAACTAAAATTATTTTTTACTTTTTAGTTCGGGCGAATTTTTGAAGGCGGTTTTATTTTTATTTTAAAATATTTTATTTTTTGCTTTTTAGTAGTGTAAAATCGTTATTTAGTATGCTCTAAATACTTATAATTAGAATGTACTGCACTGTAATAAGCCAGAAAATCTGAACTGGATAACTTAAATATTCAAAGAATGATCCCATTATCAAGGAGATATACATTGTATCATCAGCAGGTATGAATAATTTCAAAGATAACAACCTTAGCATGCCTATATTATTTTAAGAATCACTAACCGCTAACCAACATGTCATAACTACTAAGCAAACACTTGAATAGATCTCTAAAATGTATGACAGTTGTTATATTCAAAGAATTATCCTCCAACTCCTAATCGTTAAGGAGTTATACCTTTCGTCATCACCTCAGTTCACCTCACCAACATGAGACTATGACCACCTAAAGGCAAATACTCAAATAGCTTCCAAAATACATGAACTATGTTATATTTAAAGAATTATCCCCCAACTCCTAATCTCTAAGGAGTTGTACCTTCCATCATCAGCTCACCGACATGAAAGGATGACCACCTAAATGCAAATACTCGAATAGCTTCCAAAATACATGAAATATATTATATTTAAAGAATTGTCCCCCAACTCCTAATCTCTAAGGAGTTGTACCTTTCATCATCAGCTCACCAACATGAAAGGATGACCACCTAAACGCAAATACTCAAATAGCTTCCAAAATTCACGAAATATGTTATACTTAAAGAATTATCCCCCAACTCCTAATTGCTAAGGAGTTGTACCTTCCATCATCAGATCATCAACTTAAAACATTCATGACTAGACGCAAATACTTGATTAGTCTTCGAAAATAAATGAAAAATGTCACGTGTGCCTACAACATTTGAAGAGTTCCCTCGATTTCTCCAGGATCCCATCATCAGATCTGAATTCGGTGACAATGGGACCAACTAGAAGGTATACCCTTTCAAACAAAAAAAGAATTTTTCAAATCGGTCCACGCGTCTTCGAGTAATCGGGGAACATACATAAAAAAAAAAAAAGATTTCGACGAATTGTAAACCTCCTCCTTTTTGAAGTCGGTTAAAAAAATGATTATCATACGTCCCCCGAAAGGTAAGCAGCTACCGCAGCCTATGGATGCCTAGATGCCTATCTACCTATTATATGTATATATCGTCGCCTGGTAGCCACATCATAAGCCCTAATTGAGCTTACCGTGGGACTAGGTCGATTTGTGTAAGATGTCCCAAGATATCTCTCTATCTATCTATTGTGTAGTAACAATGTCAGTTTGGACAAACACCTGAACGATTTCACAAATTTTGAAACGCAATTTGTGGGAAACAAAAACAGACCGATTCTGAAATAATGATTCCAACTTAGAAATAAGAAAACGTAGTTTTATAATTCCTGAGAAACTACTTCGGCTGTTGCCAAGAAAAAATGCAATACCCAAGTCCTGAGAAACTACATTCCGTGGGTGCCAACAAAAAATCACAATTTCTAGGTACCTAAAAGTGTTTAGCTACATTATCGGATAAGAAAAATTACATTATCTCTTTGACAGTTCCAGATAAAGGGCTGAAAGTTGGAGTGATTACTAGTTATAACGAGACAAACAATTGACATTTACAAAATCAACTATTCCTCACAGGAACCACTCGTCCTTCCTTAGCCTGATAAACCCTTTAAGTTATTTTAATGCATAAACATTCAGAAACAAACTTTCACGCCTTATCCCCAAAGTAATCAAAGATTATTCTATTCGTATTAACTAAGCGACTCCTTTTAAAATGTACAAATTTATGCTCCTACTACTTCTGGTACACATATGTAAACGATACACGTAAATAAGGGAAAAATATCAGAAAAGAACTTTCACACCTTATCCCCAAAGTAATCAAAGATTATTCTATTCGTATTAACTAAGCGACTCCTTTTGAAATGTACAAATTTATGCTCCTACTACTTCTGGTACACATATGTAAACGATACCCGTAAATAAGGGAGAAATATATATGCTCACACAAATAAATTATCTCGAGACGTATATGAAGGACACTGTTGATTACACGCTACGGAGGATGTGATTAAATCAATTAGTTTCATGTTTCGACTTAGATTTTATGAAAATTCCTACAGACATACATTTGCTGGTGATAGGACCTCGTGCAGGGTCTGCCCGGATAGCGACTCGTACCACCGTCTTACCCGTTAACCTGCCGCTAAATAGTGAGAACTGTGTTCCGGTTTGGGGGTAAAATAGCAGGTGTAATTACTGGCATAGATAGAGGCAATTCATCTAAGTCCTTAGGGTAGACAGCGCATAGGCGATTTTTTGGTCACTATATCCATGGGCCTCAGTTCCAGCTTTCCATCAGGTCAGCTGAGAGCTCAGTCGTCTCTACCTTCGTCACATAAAAATAAGACATTCGACTGTAAGTGGATCCTAACTGATATGCCTCTAGATAAATCTATGCAGAAATTCTTGGAGCCGGCAACCCGTTATACGTTTACAAAAATTGCTCACAAAAAGCCGAGAGATTCAAAACATTCTCGAAACGGTAATCTGCGATAGGGAACCGTGCGAAAGGCCAGATAGCATCGCGGGCGGCCATATTCGGGCAGGGCATTACGAACTTCGGCTAGCTTAGGGTCAAAGTCGGCCTATGCCGCAGTGGAGGTGTCTTCAACAGTATGATGCCGTGCACCATGATCGTTAGTTTTCGTATGTGTTAACCAATTTTCGAAATTGGTATTTTTACTTCCACCATTTTTGTTGTTGGTTGTTTTCATTTTATGATAGCAAGTCAAGTCCCCTTAATAAAGAAAATGTAAAACTTAAGGTAGTTTTTTATTGCAGATAACGTGCATTTAATAAGTCATGGGTAGTAAGCTGTTTACCAAATAAATCAACTAAGGGTGATTTTAGTTATATTATCATTATCAATATTCCCGTGTGGCCTTGGAATGGCCTAAATATCGGTCTTGATCATAAATATCTACTTCATAGGGCGGTAAATTTCACAAATCCTAAATGTCTCAAAAGTTCTCTTTATACAATCAATTCATCCTTCATCCATCCCATTCAACCAAGAAATATGTTAAATTCACCGAAACGGGTCTCTTTGCAACCGAGAACCAAATCTGATGTTTTTTTCTCTGATTAGTGACTTAATTAAAAATACACACAGCAACCGTTATTATCGGACACAGTTACCGATAATTCCGCAATTAATTACCGATATGCATGTGATACGGTTTTGTCAAAAGTGTGACAGTTACATGTACACATTCGTGATACTATTGCATGATTCTCTCCACTCGTGACTTAAATGTTATTGCTACGCTAGACATCCTCAATTAGTACTTCCAAATAGCATTATGTCATCCTTATTCTAGTTATTTTAGTTCTAAGTTTTCATAATTCGTCCTCGTTTTGGTATAGATATTGTTGTCACGTGTGATTAACTCGTTTTTTGTGATTATAAATCAAAATACAATTTCTATCACAAGTGTCGCGCTACGCGTTTTCAGTCTCATAAAAAAAATTAAACATATTTTTATATGGTGTTGTTCAGTTGGATGATGGATTGATAAATACTTACTAACAAAGGCCATAATTCTGTTGTAGATATTGTTTAATTGAAGTGTTTTTCTAGAGACACATAAACTATCACATATCAAGCCAATTAAAAGGTAAATTATAATTAGCAATCAAACTTAAATATTTTGTGACATGTAAACATGTCGTGTCATGTCTTGGAGATCCATTATCAAGCATTGTTTCCAAATTTCACATTAGTGTTCTGTTTATTGGGGTGGTCTGTAATAATATTTTTGTCATTGTAATTGTCTCTCTTTATTTTCTTCGCTTTGATATTATTAAACATCGTGGCGTCTTCCCCATCTACATACAGACAAAAATTCTCAAACAACGTCGTTTATATTTTCTCCGCATCCTTACTGTTGTAATATTCCACTGTTGCCTTATTATGTGGGACGGACTCAAGCACTTTGAGGAAGACGCAATTATGGTAATTCTCACCCTTACGAGGACTGAGGGTGACTGTTAACTGAGTCTCGTCTGCGGTTGAGTCAGTTTACTGCTATCACGGTAGTGACGCTTCCGAGAGTTTTTGCTGTATGAGGTTAAGCTTGTTTTAGTGCGTCTGTTTATAAAAGGTGATTTTTTTGGTTGCTCTTCGTTTAAGGGCTTGTTCAGTATCGTTTTCCAATTATATAAAAGACAATAATTGTATTTCACGCGAAAAAAAAATTACATTGGGCAGGTCTTTCAAATTAGCCGATGCTCCAAAGAAAATCAGTAATGCTTTGAATGAAAAAAAGATTCCACCTTCTTCCTAATCGGAACACGATACTGAACATGCCCTTAACAAAATTCACTATGTATACGAGCCCCGATGCAGTGGAGTTCGTCTAGTTCGAAACAATTTTTACAAATTTTTGAATATTTTAAAAATGATCACATTATGCTAATGATAAATTGTATGAACGTTAGTCATGGTTAATGTACTACATTTCAAGAGACACAACAATCTGAAGTACGCTTTTGTTGTTTAATAAATCGATTTTAACAAACCAGTGTCTAAATTATATTTTCGTTCACCACCGTAATTCCGCGCTTATAAGCTTGACGCAAAATTCGCAGTGCATCAGGTGTACCATGTCGTCTTTAATATTAATGGCGTTCTTTACATTCATTGATTATATACAAAATTAAAAATTGTGGAAAAAATTTAAAAAAATACCTCTCGTAAAATTGTTTTTTTTTTTAATTCTGATTTATTAAGTCCAAATATTTTATACTCAAAGAAACTACTTTAGTACTACTATTGAATAGTGAAGGTTTTGTCTCTAAACCTTTTCCCCCGGATGAACGGGATAATCTCGAAAAACTGTCTAACTGAACGAGAACATATGCATCGGGGCTCGTATATGAAGCTTTTTGGAGTTGGGCCTCCGTTTAATGATTTTACCCTTATTCTTTGGTTTTTAAGCAATACATACAGTGTAAGGTGTAAGTATAATTATGTTATCTGCTTGCGAAAATCAGTTAGTGTCGATGTAGTGTCCAATAAAATAACCCCGGGACCGTTTTCGATTTGGAATGTGATATTAAACTCAAGTTTTCTGTATAATTAGGGCTGCCATCCGTCCGGGTTTCCCCTAGTTTGAAGGTCGTCCGGGGGCCGTCCGGAAGGGTTTTAAACAAGTGCATGTCCGGCACTTCATATGAGGCACCACTTCATTTAATTTAAGTATTTATCGTCATTATTGTGTACAAAGTGAAGTCTGGGGAAAAAAGGGATTTACGCCAAATGTCCGGGTTTTTTGTGTCTTTGTCCTGGATTTACGAATCTGGAGATGGCAGCTTTATTCAAAATTCATAGAGATTACAAATCATTGGTGATCGTAAGAAATTCTCTAGCTAATTTCTCTAACCTTTGAGATAATTAGAAAGAATAAATGTATCTATGGCCAGTGGCGTAGCGTGCCTGGTCGGGGCCCCGTATAAAAAATTTTTGGAGGCCCTTATATGGAGGTAATATAAATTAGAAAGTTTTTACTCTTTTTCCTTACACGCTTTGGGGGCCCCCGTGGCCCGGGGGCCCCGTATAATTGATACGGCAGATACGGCAGTAGCTACGCCCCTGTCTATGGCGCTAATAAGGCTTGGCCAATATAATCCTTCGGGATTATTTTGAAGATAATTTTATTTCATAAAATTTTTTGGTCAGTTTGTATGTTCAGTTGGGAGTAGCATATCGCAATGCCAATGAGAAATTTATTAAAGATTTATTACCAATCGATTACAAAAGTAGGAAATTGAACCAGAGCCACCACACCGGCCTTCAGTCTTCAGACACCGCGATGCGATGCGCTCGATGCAGTTGCATTGGCGCCTCCGATATCTGTTGGCGGTTAGCCAAATCCAATGATCTCTGCTGCCGACTAGATTGAGCATGTACTCGTAAAGGTGCGTTTAAACCAAAAGAGCATTCGCTGTTCTAGCGCCGGTTCTACGAAATCAACCAATCACGTTATGTGTACCGATCGAATTTCGTAGAGTGGGAGGTTAATTCAAATTCAAATTCAAATGTTTTATTGCGTTTCATGTGTAGGTACATTTGGTGCTTATATATAGCTAAAAGCTAAGTACAGTATCAACATGAACCCTGAGAGGGTATAGCAACTTTAATTATTAACTAAGTATGACAAGATAAACAACTATTAATTAATATAAATCTAAATAACAAACATTAATGTTGATGGACAATAGTTTTATCAACTCACTAATTAAAATGGACAATATATTTCTAGCTTAGAAATTCTTGGATGGTATAGTATGGTTTGCTGATCAAATGTTCTTTTAACCGTGATTTAAATTTTTGAATATTCGTTTCTGCTTGGATGTGTTTCGGGATTTTATTATAAATGCTAACTGACATGGCAAATGGACCAGAGTGTATCATTTTCATGTTCGAGTTAGGCTGGGCTAATCTAGTATTGGGACGTAAGTTTGATGGACGAGAGTACTGCGGGAAAAGGGAAATATTATTTTTAACAAATGTGCTTACCTCTAATATATACATTGATGGAATAGTCAAGATTTTGTGGTAAATGAAATATTCCTTACAACTTGTCCTATTATCTAAATTAGCAATAATTCTTATGCACCGTTTTTGCAGCACTAACAGCTTATTTACGTCAGAACTGTTTCCCCACAGTACTATGCCATATAGTAGCCATGCATGTGCATATGCATGGTAAGCACACATGGCTGTCTTAACATCGGTGCATTTCTTTAGTTCATATAAGGCATAGGTAAAACGGCTCAATTTTACACACACTGAATTTATGTGCTCCTTCCAGTTTATTGTTGAATCAATATGTATGCCTAATAGTGGGAACGAGTCAACGGATTCTAATGTACTATTTTGGAATGAAAAATCTATGTTTATGCTACGTTTCTGATAGGGCCTAAATTGCAAGAGTTTAGTTTTATTAAAGTTAAGTTTTAAATTATGATCATCCAACCAGAACACAGTTAGAACAGCGAATGCTCTTTTAGTTTGAACGCACCTTAAAATTTCACCTGATTATTTGAAAGATTTATTGTTCTTGTTATATTTGTACGAATTGTTTGCCCTATGTTCTGTTTTCTATTTATATTCCGGAATAAGATTTCTTTGTGACTATTTTCGATATAGCATGCACTACTCTAAAAAACTAGTTTGTCCACGAAATGTGAAATCAATCTTTTGCACGCATTTACCGTTAGGTTTTTCAGTCGAGTTTTCTAGTCGTTAAGTAATAATTACCTAGTCACTTGAATATTATCTGTGAATTTTATCTGTATCGCTTATTAGCAAACACGCATAATTAACACGTGTGCGTATAATGAGGGTTTTCGATATTTTTTCTGCCACCAGGCGGCTCTAGGTACGTAGGTACGTTCATACTGTTCATAGGTACTGGACATAAAATATCGAAATTCTATTGTATTTGGAAGTTTATTGATATTGTAATGGATTATGAGTAGAAAACGGTCGCCGAACTGAAAATTAGACTTTAAAACAGGGGTGCAAAATCACTGGTACTAAAGTAAATTATTAGAACTTCGATCATTTTATGTGAAATTACTTGAGACTGATTTTTTATTTATTTCAGAAAATAACATTCCTAATGTAATATTTTTAATAAGAAATAAATAAACAGGTATAAAGAAAATTCAATTAGCGTAGGTATTTATTTTGACAGTTCGTTGGACCTTAAACCACAGTGTTGCCATCTCCCCGCCCCATTGTGGCGGAAAATGTATCAAAAACCCTCATTGTTATGGTTTGCAAAGATACTTTGCAAAGAATTTTTCATTTATATCTATCGCCGATATCATTATTATAATTTTCTATAGTTTTTATTATACATAGGTATAATTATACATTATACAAGGTGATTTTTTATTCACCGTTCAAATTTTAGGGGGTTAAATCTGAGGCCATATTGATGAACTTTTACAGCCAATCAAAAAATCCCCTCAATTTGCGAATTTCGTAGTTCGCGGTATGACCGCTGGGGACGTAGCACGTGGCGGGCGAAAACGACCACTCCCGAGCATTCCCGAACACACCATTCGGACGCCGCAGGCGACGGGCTGGGGCCGGGTGTCGGCCGCGAGCGGCAGGTCGAATCGGCCGGCCGTGGGAGGCAGGTCGAAACGACCGCGGCCTAAGGAAATATTGACGCGGTAGGCTTACTAATGTGCAGTAATCTATGGGCAATCATAAGCGCTCAGTTACACCGCTCCACTATACCGTTTGCGGAAGGCGGATGGGTGTCGGCGCGGAACGGAAACTGATCAAATAAATCAGGTGATATAAAAATAAATAATAGGGTACAATCTTACACAATACGTGAAAACTTAGCTGAGACGTTTTAACACGTTTAACCTGTCGTGTGCCGTAAATATTTTTACCAATAGTTTTCTCGCGGATCCACGTTCCGGCAAACGAGGGCTTAAGTGTGTGTTAAACGACCCCAAATTATGAACCTGCTTGTAAAAGCACCAATTGTGTGACTATCCAGTCAATGAATATACTTCACTTGATAAATCGAGGATATGTTTAGTAGTAAAAAGGCTATCAGATCAATCAGATGCATTGTTAGCCACGTGTAATCTGGAGATCGCGGGTTAGAAGTACATATTACAACCTTCGTAAGTCGAGCTGTGCAATTTGACCACCATTTCTTATTATTTGTTGAAGAAATCATCATCAATCATATCAATATTTTTCCATAAAGACATATCAATATTTTTCCTGCTTTCCTCTTCTTGAAAGATTCAGTTGCAATCACTTTTGTAAAATGCGAATCGAATTACGTTGCAAAGTACAAAAAGGAGTCAGGCTTAGTGAACCGTAACTTAAATCCAGGATAAACCGAGTAGAAGGCTCCTCACAAGCTGTTAGGTCACTTGATCAGGCAGAGTGGCCGCGTCATCATCTTTAGCGGGGTCGACTTGAGTGCCCTCAGGTTTCATCCTCATGCCACTTTCTTACAAAGTTGTCTTATTCAATAATCAACGGAGACCAATTTGAATTGCAAACAGGTGGATAGTTTCTTCACTTACGGCCTGTTTCATAATTCCCGGATAAATAAATCAGTCGGGTATAAATTGGAAAGAACTTAAAAGAGTAGGTGATTTGTATACAGGCGTGACGTCACTTTTGTGTATTTCATTTAAAATTTCATAGTGGCGATAGTTTTGACACTTAAAAAAGATGATCATTTGACTTACCAGTCATCATGCCTATTATGACTCCTTTTCCCCAGTCCTATAAAAGAAAAGACAGGTAATATTTACCTGACAGATATACTATATTCGGGGGTAGTGAAACAGACCCTTAGACTTACATTTGCTTTACTAGTCAGTTATCAGCAAACGTCGTTACTTTTAGATACAGGAAATAATAGAATGGGAACTTTGTGAATATTTTCTAGATAGATGATGCACCACAAATGCTCTAAAATGTACAATATATGACTATCAGGTAACACTTGAACATATCAAAGAATTTAATCAAATCAAAATAGTAATAACTAGATGCCAAATTGAATTTGCGATCTTTGTTTTTTTTTTCAATACTCTCGTATGTATAACAATTTAATAAACACAATTTTAATTTTTAATTCTGGTTACCTACTAAATTGTGACACTCATGTGATATAAACGGCAGGCAGGATACAAGCTACTTCATAACTTATCTATGTGGCTGTCGAAGAATATCGGATTCTCGAAATTTGCTGTGCCAATATTTGCGCGAACCCAATTTCATTAAACGACGTAATAAATTTCACGTCGCTGTTAATTTTATGATGAGATGTTTGAAATTGAACACATTTTTCTTCCTTCTTTCGACTTTCTCCACATGCTAATATTAGTTTAGCTTACACGATGAAAGTCGTAGGTAATCAGAAATCTGCATTAAATGACTGCGATATCACAAAACAGATAATTAACTAAGTGCACTCAACAAAAGTACCTAAAGTAAAGTACACGATATCGACATGTTTTGTGCGTATCTTTTGACTTGTTTACGCGCAGCGCACCTAGTATCCGATCTTTCGCACACCCGTTTCCTGCTTTATAAGTGTTAAATTAGATACCTTCTTCATCTTTATATTTAAGAGCTGTGCTCTTTTCGATGATTTGACTGACTCCTTAACCCTCTGGTACGACACAAGTGATCCTGAAATTAGATACGATTGCATTATATTTAGCAGAATCCTTCTAAATACTTAGATTAATTTCATGATCTGTAGATTTAAATATAATTTAGATTTGTTCATTGCATTATACTTAAAAAAATACGATTGCATTATATTTAGCAGAATCCTTCTAAATACTTAGATTAATTTCATGATCTGTAGATTTAAATATAATTTAGATTTGTTCATTAAATAGATTGAATAAACGCCATGATTTTTTACCATACTATTTTTCATACACGTGTGTGTTAACTATAAAGTCTATAAACAGATTACAGTAATGTCATTCGAACCTATTACAACAGAACGTGAAACAGAAGCCATACAAACTGTGTACACAATTTATAGTCTGGCAAACCAAATTTAGCAGCAACAGTAGGAAGAAAAAACAATATGCATCTTATTTTGAGTTAGTAACTAACTACAAAAATACTTACGGCAAATAAGAGCCAATGCCGAAAGCAAACAGTCGTACTCGTAGCTAACAGTACTCCACACCTACGGTAGCTTTGTGAGATGGGCGAAATGTAAGCAATGTTCGATTTATGGTCGGTCAGTTTTTTTTTTACTTTTTAGGGTTCCGTTCCGTACCTCAAACGAAAAAAACGGAACCCGATACCGGTCTACGGTCAGTACATTTATGTTATTACTTAGTTCAAGCGAATCGCATTAGCCTATGCTGAAAATAACAAAGATAGCAAATGATATTTGTCATGAGAGCGTTTAATAAAATAGTACATTACTACCGAGGCCGGGAAGTGACTGGTTGCCGGCCGAAAGTACGGATAGTATTTAACTAATAGGTTCATACTTTTAACACGTACTGTCCGTACTAAAACCTATTTCAAAGCGTGAATCTCATAGCAAGAATGCTATGATTCTTATTGGCGGTAAAACAAAGAGTCATCCAATTGTATTGCTTATATGCTATCCGCATGCACTCCTTGACAACTCAACGATCTCAAGTAAAGTGTTGGTTTGACAGCCACAATATAAATGACAATTTAATGCACCTCCCTCCACTAAAAGGGAGCCCAAGGACCCTGACATTAGGGGAAACTAAATTGATGATTGTCCATTGAGAATACTTAGAACGGCTTAGGTAACGTCAAAGACACTTAAATGTGATGTATTACTTACGAATTGGGCGCCATGTTTGTTTTATACCCGGACTACATCGGCTTTGGTAGTCTCACAAGCATTGGTATTTTGAAGTAGGTATAGCCTGTAAAAGATCAGATAGGCTGAATCTACCCAGCTTTATTTTTTAATCTGTATTCTACCTATAAACTACCTACATATCAAAATAAAAATAAAATCCTCATCCTTATGTTCTGTTCCTCACTGCTGAGGGTCTAAACCTCCACAAATTAATCTTCGGACGACCGTTTCCCATTTGTTACAGTCCTCGGCTATACGAGGGGTGATTCAAAAGTAATGATAATCAGTATCAAAGACACATAAAATGTTTAATAAAATAATTTATTTTTCTACGTAATCTCCTACCAAGTCTACACATTTAGACCACCGTTTCTCCAGGCCACGAATTCCTTTTAAAAAAAAATCATTTTCTTGACCCTCTAAAAATGCCTCCACAGCGGCTATTACCTCACCATCATTCGAAAATTTGTTGCCTCTCAGATCTTCCTTCAGCCGTGGAAAGAGATAAAAGTCGCTAGGGGCTAGATCTGGCGAATATGGGGGGTGTTCCAGCAATTCGAACCCTGAATCACGGATGGCAGCCATCGCAACACGGGCCTTGTGGGGCGGTGCGTTGTCCTGGTGAAACAGGATGCCTGCTCGAAGTTTACCCCGCCGCTTTTCTTTAATGGCTTCTCTCAATCTGCGTATTTGGTCAGCGTAGTAGGAGCCCGTAATAGTGGTTCCCTTTTCCAGGTATTCGATCATTATGACTCCCTCAGCATCCCAAAACACGGAAGCCATGACCTTACCAGCGGAGCTTGCTACCTTGAATTTCTTCGGTGTAGGGGAAGACGCTCGCTTCCAGGTCATGGATTGCTGTTTGGTCTCAGGATCGAAATGGTGGATCCAAGACTCGTCCATGGTTACAAACCGACGCAAAAATGTTTCGGGGTCAGTTTGATATTTTTCAAGATTAGACTTTGAAATCTCATATCGTATTTTCTTTTGTTCAGCCGTTAACATTCTAGGCACCCAACGAGCGGAGACTTTTTTCATGTGTAGTTCATTAGTTAAAATCCTTTGAATGCTACTAAACGAGATAGTCATTCTTCTATCTGTTAAAACGAGATCATGAATTTTTTTGACATTTTCTTCAGTAAGGGCGACAGATGGGCGGCCTTCGCGATGTTCATCTTGAGTGGATGTTCTTCCCAAGTTAAACTCCTTTGACCAGCGTGCCACTGTGGAATACGGCGGAGCGGACTCCCCCAGTGTTCCCACTAATTCAGCGTGTATATCTTTAGTACACATTTTTTTCAAGCAGAAGTATTTAATAACGGCTCTCACCTCAGTTTTCTCCATTTTTGCGTTATTGTTCCGACTATTCGTAAAGAAACAGCTGCAACTCTCTGACAGATACATATTTTTTAATTATTTTTTTTTAAATTAAGTAAGGAGTCTTAGTGGCCAGTAACGCCATACCTATTTATTTTAATCCGATGCAATAAGTATTCAATTATCATTACTTTTGAATCACCCCTCGTATGTAACGCATAGGCGAGTGTAACTTTTGACTGTCCAGCTCATAGGGCTTCTTCCTCTCCATCTCTTGTCTCGTTCCCTGATCTTTCCCTGTTACCAGGAGTGCTTCCAATGTGCCGTTTCCTTAAAACTAAAATATGTGTCAAATTAGGCCACGTGATACATGCGAGCAGCATTTCCTCGCTGTACCACGATGCTGAAACGTTGAGCAAGGAGCTACATGTTCGTACCGTTTTGGGATTGAGACCCTTGGTCCGTGGGATACTTGTTCAAAGACATATATCTAAACGACTCCCAGATTTCACTGATTACAGACGTGGTGGCGGCTTCCTAATACAACCTATCAGTATCGCCTATTGATTTTATCGAGATATTGATCATTTCCATTATTTTGTGATTTAAATCTATTGACATCCTAATAGCGGATTTTATCCGTAACACAACGATATTTCGTTGCTAATGATTAACGTTGCAATCCAAAATAATACATATTGTAATTTGAATTCCAGCGACAAGCGAACTTTCTTGGCATGGCATTGATGATTAGGAATGTGGACATACATGCGAAAGCCGCAACTGCGAATGGTAGTATAGGAACAAAAATCACGGACACACTTGTTAGTTGGTCTTAACCTAATCGACGATATTTCAAGTACAAATGCTCTCAGTCAGACGCCACGTCACCGAACTGCCAAAACTGAATTTGAATTTGAACTTACGACCATACGTGTAGCTTTATAGGTATGTTGTATTGCTCTTGGAAGGTCTTTGGCGCTGCTTGCGTTTATATCAGTCTTGGGCATCCAAAAGATTAAAGCAGGTACGAGGACTGTGAGACAGGCATACAAAGTTTGTAATACTCATACAAGACTGCCGAGCAGTAGATCTGCGGGTTTACTCGCCCGTCTTTAAAATAATATATAAAATAATTAGTAAATAGGTATTACAAATGTACCTAGCTATACCATTAATTGGAGTTCGAGGCCAACGAAATTACGACAGATGCGTTATTGTCAAATCTGTCAAAGTCTCTTATGTCATTGTCAAATAAAGTTGTCAGGTTTCGACAACCTTTTTGCTATTTAATTTATTTATTTAAAATAATTCCTAATAAAAACATTACATACCTCTGTAATGTTTGTACGCCTTTTTATTTAATATGGTTGTCACAACTAGGATTTTCTTAAAAACACGTAAATACCTAATAACTTTTATTTTCTCTTAACTAACATTGATATGACAACATTTTCTTGTAAAGAACTTAAAATGATAAGAGCCAACGTTTCGAAGCGCCTATTTTAAAAAGAAGTTGAATTACCAGTGAACACAAACAACAGCGTGCCATATTTATTAAGACATATTTAAATGGTTAAATTACTAAGCCTTATTATGGGTTAAAATTATGGGAAGGAAATTTGGAAATGTAAAATGAAAGCATTTTTTTTATTTTATTTCTTATTTGTCTTCGTCATCACTTTATCCTCCTGAGTCCTGGGTAAAAATCGAGTACACTCCCATAAAAGCCGATAGTCCTTTATAACACCATCAGTGTTGAGTCCTGAAGTTACTGTCGCTTATGTTAAGGTTTAAAATGAGTTTGTCACATTTTTACAAAACGTTAGATCTGTATGATAATTTAAATGGAGAACTATAGCACTGCCAAAGAAATTTGTAGGTCAAAGGAATTTTACGAATACGAAATGTGAACATAAAGCACGCTACAATGCAATGTATTATTCTGCAATTTTCGAAACGTATGCAGAAATAGGGTTTTAATTTATGTGTACTTAAATTGCTGTACCAAATGTTATTAACACCTGAGGTGATACCAGCGCAATACCAACTTTGTTACTAATAATTGCGGATAATTCAGTTTTTATTAGAATATCTTATATTTACGTGAAAATAAGTAAATAATATTTTTTCAATAAATTAAAGAATTAAAATTACCAATAAATAAAATATCTAAACGTCTGTTTTTATAAAATAAAGATTTACTGTTGCAAGAACATTTCATTGTTGTGGTAATATTTTCGTAGATTCTTTGGCCTCGAACTCCAATTAGTGGTTTAGACAATTGGTAACTCTAAAAGACATCGCTTTAAAAAAAGGTCTCCGCGTAATTAAAATAATTGTATTTGTTTTAAGGGAATATCTGCAAAAATACTTTTTAGTATTTTTGCAGATATTCTTGCTTTTATCTTGTAAGTAATCTCAATTAGGGCTCTGTCTTTCAGTTAAAGTAAACCTAACCTGCCTTTGTGCCACTAATGAAGGGTATTAATTTCGCCTGATATTTTTACACAACAAACCTTTTACTCCAGGCGATTTTGTAAAAAACTCCCTCAAGATTAGGCCATAAATCTTAAACAAACTTTTAACTCTACCAAGCGGAGATAATGAAGCATTGAAGAAACGCCTTTTATACCTTATTTTACGTAAAATTCTAACAGCCATAATGTTTACTTTTCAATATCGACACTGGAAATTTCAAATGTCGTAAGGGACAAAGGTCTACTTTTCAGGAGAGCCAAAAAACAAAAACCAAAATTTAAAAAAATCGTAACTTGTTATATATTCATCCGAATTACATGGTTCTTATATACATAACTACGAAAAATCTTTATCTTCATTAGACAATTAGGTATATATTTCTAAACTCAATAGTTTCGGAGATAGTGTCCCTTACGCCAGAAATTTACTAGACACATGTCCCTTACGCCCCCAAAAATTTCTAGTATTTTTATGGAAATCTGTTACGACAATAACGAAAACACTACCTCTTTGTCGTAACTGTCAAATAACATGCTACATTACAACTATTTTCTGTTGTAAAGTCATTCTAGTTTCCAGATTAATTGAAGTAAGTAGCGTAAAAATGCAAGAAAATATAAAGTTGTGTACTTACAATTGTATTATTTTCATAGACAGAGATCAATTTCACGTGTAATTTATTATATTTTAGATAACCCGTTACAATTTAAAGGAAATAAAACCAAACATGTTAGGTATGTATATATTTTAGTCAGCTTAGTGTTGGGAGAAGAAGAAAACATATATCTAAAATTGGTTTGAGAGCAACCAGAGCCCGAAACAAAAATATATATTAAGAAAGAAATTCTGGATAAGTAATCTAACTGCCTCCGCGAAGATCTATGACCCTTTTTGATAATACTCGTGCTATTCAGACGTGCGGTCAAAGGAACTATCGAATCCTTAGGGAGCGAAACACTGACTGAAAACCTACATTTGTAGCCCAAAAAATGGTTAAGGAGCACTGAGTTAGTGCAAGCCATTCAAATCGACTGGAAATTATGAAGTGTTTCCTACATTATCAAAACGAAATCAAGGCATCCTCCTTCCGCACCTGGCCAATATTTCGGGCAAGCATTGCATTGGGGTTTATACTGAAAAAATGGACTAGTGTCAAGGTACGCTTTATACCAAAAAGCAGGAAACACGAGTATAGATAATACTCGTTCTAAGTCCTTCAAACCTATTAGTCTAACATCTTTATTTCTTTCACTACTTGGTGGCAAGATCGCCAAGTCTAAATCAACATGTTTACCAAAAACTACCCCACTTGACCTGGTCACAAGGTCCATAAAAGTAAGTAAGTTAGTAAGTAATTTTTTACTTCACCAGTAAGAAAATAACAGAAAGAAACAAAATAAAAAGAAGCTAAGCACGCGATACAGGTTACCAAATCGGCAGTAAATTCTAGAGAATAAGCAAACAGGTCGGTATGAATTCCTTGATGTCGAAGGTGCTTTCGATAATAAACTCACAGAAATCATCCTTAATGAAATTAAATCAAAGGGATGAAACCACGACTATATGGGTCCGAAGAGTGCTCTCTAACAGAATAGCTACTCCAACCCTCAATATAACTGAGTATGAATTTCACACAACGACAGGGTGTTCTCAGTGTTTGAACAGCCTGCAAAAAACAACTTGAAAGCCTGGGCTTTCGGGAATTAGGATATTCCAATATTGTTGGAAACGAAACTGCAGATGAGGTTTCCGGAAAGAACGGCAACACACGCATTGTCAGCCCAGAGCCTTTCTATGGAATCACCAAACCGGAGCCATATTCTCTGCTGAACAAACTAGATATGATAAGATAAGATAAGAGCAATCGCACAGTTGAAGTCCATTAAAGTAACTCTCACTCGTAAGCTCTTATCCAAGGGTTCAATAACAGAAAACAATAAAGAGCTACTAGAGCTCAAAAGTAACAAAGCCTGTGAAGAATCGAGAATCCTAACTATTAACATATGTATAACACTCATGGGTAAGAAACAAGATGCAATATGTAGCTTCTGCCAAAAATCAGAGCAAACTACTGTGCAACGTTGCAACATATTGATTTAAACTATCAATTAATCTACTATGGACCTCCTCCTCCTCTGTTTCTGCACACCACAAATGCATAAAAGAAGTATTCACCTAGGCAGACCTTATGATGTACACAAAATTGCATCCTTCAGAATCTGGAATGTTCTGGCCTCGGCAAGAATCAGTAATGACTTATAGAAAAGGCTGCGACAAAATATCATAACTGCTCGGCGCGGCGGATATTAGACCAAAAGAACAATAATAAAGATGATAATATGGCAGATGTCCGGACCTTACTACTATAGCCCTATCTCTGACCCATGTAATGATCACAGCTCATTACAGTTTTCAATAGCCTGCTGAGACTGGTTCACGGTTCACGTGTACTACAGAGTAAATTTCTTGAATTGGCAAAAGACAGCTAATTATAAATAAGCCCATGATTCCCAGGGAGATAATAATAAGATTGGGGCAGCTTGTGGCGAGCTGTTCGGCAATAGCGACATCGTCTCAGGCATGTTTTCGTCGGTCGGAGTGGAATCCAAGAAGAACTGTAGGACTCGGCTTGCTTTGATTGGCCGTTGGCCGTCCAGAGAGGAATCGTTAGAGCGATGTATATGCTCCAGGGGTGGAAGTGGAAATGTGCGTGAGTCGCTTGTCGATGCAGTATCTATGTGGTAGTAAAAATACTGCTCTGCCCTCACCCCTCTTCCTGAGACGCCCTGGGTCAACTCGCGCCGGCACTGTTGCAAGTGCTATAAGAAACTAAACAAAATGTTATAACGTACACAAAAAAACTTTCAAGATTTTTAATATCATCTTTTTTGAGGCGTAACTCTCATTCATGTACCGTATTTAATGTAGTAACGTCGTATACTTTATAAAATTAAAAGGTGAGTTACGACATCAAACTTTAAAATTATTTTGATTTATATGTACATACGACTCAGTTTATTAAGAGAACAGAGCCATACTATCTTCGAAATTGTGTTGTAACGTACAAAAGCCTAAAATAATTGTCCCTTACGCCATTGTGAATTCAAAGTTTCGTATTTATTTCATCTGATAGAATGTCGTAAAGGCACCTTCTTTTGCTGTACTAACAAACCACATAGGGATTTATGAATAAGAAGGATATACTACGTTGAAAATGGAAACGTTATCCCTTCAAATTAAAAAAATGACCCATACAACATTTTTTTAAAAGCAATATGAAGTTACGACAAAACGAATTCACTTCATAACTTCTTTATTTGAAGCGATATCAAAAAGTTAATTATACAGATCGATAGAGATTTTTTTTCTGAGTTCTATGCAATTTAAAGTGTACTTACGATAAAATGTCCCTTACGACATTTGAAATTTCCAGTGTCGATATGCCTATTGGAACTGCCACGGTGTTCAAAAATATCTGAAAATGCACTCTAACGTCCTGACAATAGAGGTGTGCTCAGATATTTGTGAGCGTCCTGGCCGCTTCAATATATCTGATGCCAACTGTATTCGGATAAATAAATATACTTGATATTCGTAAGTTGCAGTTGTATTTTTAGAGTATGGCTCAGCGACCCTACCGCGAACATCGAAATCCGCAAATTTCGAGGATTTGTATCGCTCACTCTAATGATGCCTTCGTTGGAGTGACAGAGAAAAATCCTCGAAAATTATTAGAAGGTAGGCCAGGGTTCTGTGAAGTGCCTACCATCGCCAATACAGTTAACTTACTTAGATCATTATTTTGGAACTTAATGCTCATTGAACTTGGTAAGGTTCAGGAACGCTCATTTAACTGCGTTGGCGTTTGTACTTCGGGGCTACCGTGGACATAGCAAATCGAGAATTTCATATCTCTAAGGATCCAATTACACTTTTATTTTCGTTACAGAGAATAGTTGCTCGAAATGTGTATTTTCAATATTCTTGGCTTTAGGCGTTTCATATTCAAATAATAGTGCATGGAGAGTCTACTGCGATAGTCGAAAATTTAGAGCATCCGTCTTTGTCACTCCTTTTACGCTTTCCTTAGAGTGACTGAGACATTGCTCGAAATTTACGATTATCGATGTCAGGCCTAAGGATTTCAACTTACACGTAAACTAGATGTTGTCTTAGAAACTTGGATTAGAAATCTGCCTTGCAAATCCTCAATTTTCTCTCAATCGCTATTTAAATGTTAACTCGTGCCGTGGTCTGGCTATCGCATTCTCTAGATACGACAGTAATGATACCACTTAATAATATTGACTTAGCATTGTGCGACTTATCTGATAGTGTTCTGTATATTAGATAGCGTTGTAAATAGAACATGCAAAACGTGCAAAGGAAAACACATTTATCTTTCGGAGAAAAATATCGCAGCGGCTGAAGTCTAGATTCTGTATATTTATTAATTATGATACAGGCGTGGAAAGGCTTTTACTGCATGAACGTCGGTAATTTTCTTGATTCGTGTTTTAACCAACGATAGTAAAGTATTTATTAGCTGTTATACCTGTGCTATATAGGCCTACTGCGAACATCGATAATCGTAATCTGTCACTGTCCAATGAATGCGTAATTGGAGTGACTGAGACAGATCCTCATTGGGACCATTGGTCTGGTACTCCAATGACATGCAATGCAAAGCATCTTCTATGACTGTATTTGTTTTATCTTCGGAAACATGCTTGTAATCCCCAACAATGACGAGAACCATTCGTTTGATTTCACTCAGTTCAATACATATTCATCCGAAGTGTCTTACAGTTTGTCACAGCTTTCACACATTAGACCCTCGACAACTCGGGCAGCCAACCACAAATCACAGATAAAACAGCAAATCTCAACCAGGGTCAGAAGTGGCACGAATTTATTTGCTAACGGTACGTTTAATAGTGCACTTAAATCTTCCGAGCCAATTTTCAAAGAGCCTAACAGTACCCTTACCATGTAAGAAGTTGTCTGCGTAAACTCATTCGCAGTGCGTCTGCGTTGCACCAATTCATCACTAATATCACTATACTATGGCGCTTGGCAACTCAAGGTATCATCCTATCTGTGTCACATATGTTAGCACCAGGTAAGAGTGATAGTAATAGCAGTATGTCTTCAGTTAATCTTGGTTCCATAAAACGGTAAAAAATTCAAAATGAACAGCCGACTGAGCGTCTGTAACACAGCTGTCTATTTATACCTAACCTACCTGTCAGGCTGTCTATACCTAGTACCTACTTAACTGTCAGTACAGCAGATGCATGGTAATGGTACAGATACATCGGCAAAACGGTGATTTCGTGCGGTATTCTGGAAATCTAGAAATACGATCGAAACCATAATGGTAGCTGTAAGACGAATCGGCGTAGATAGTATTGAATGACACTTGGATAGTATGGACATTTATATGGTCGACTTGGTAATCTTGGTATTGATATCTCTAATGCGATATGTTACCTATGAATATATTACCTACTTGACGATAAATGATTCACACTTATCAGGCTATTTCATTCCATTGCATAGGACTCTGCAATGCGTATGGACATATTAGGAGGTAATGCCAATAATCACTACGCTGGGCAAGCGAGATTGATCTAATGTGTCCATTTATCCATTATGATGACGCTGCTGCTCATCGTCAATCTTTAATATAGTGACACTTCAATCACTTGGTCGACTCTTAAAACACCCACGGGCAGGGTTCGGGTGGAGACTATATTCTTACACCACACGGCAACATGATAGGTACATCAAGGACCTTGACGTTTAGTTATTCGCTACGGACGGAATTAAAATTCCTTTTCTTATCATTTGTTCACTTATCACGTCGATTAAAGGCCACATCACACAACAGAGCGTGATTTGTACTGGCTGGAGTTGATAACGGCAAAACCGCTCTTCCTTAGTTGTTCCTTCATGGGAAAGTCATAGCCTTATACCTGCCGGAAAACTGGCGACTTAATGAAGTCATGAAGTCACGCTGTCTACGTTATACTTATATAAGCACCACGAAAAAAATAAAACGTTAGCTTTATGTTCCGCAGTCATAATTTTTTTGGCAAATACACTAAGTACTTTTATGTCATGCTTAGCTGGATTCGGCTTGGTTGCAGAGAAAAACATATTTTTCCTCGAAAGGAGTTTTTTGCTCTAACTCATAAAAGGCCTCTTTGATCTGAAATCTGCTACAATGTATTCTAGTCTTCCCGTCCCATTCCTTTTGACTGACATTAAAATAAATAAGAAAACACTTAGCAATAGAACCTGTGACAGAAATCAAAAGAAAAAGAAATAGAACGAATTTTGTTCTATAATTTGGTTAGCGTTTGAGATAATCCGTAAAATGCCAGTTTGAAAACTTGAATTCACACTAGACGCAACGGTGACAGTAGGTATTTTTATACTGGAATAATGCTTGTGGTAAACATTCTACTATCCAAATAATAAAACTGCTTTCCTTTCCTTTTGTTCGGTTTGGGAGCAAGCCAGCGGTTGCACTAACTTATATCTAGAACGTTGGAATTTCAAACACAGAGCGTCTCAAACAAACTATCGAGGCTTCAGTCATAATTGTGTTAATGTCTGGCCTGATTCTCAGTAAGATAGATAGATAGGCGAATGCTTCAACATGAAATCTAATTTGAGACGCTTTTGAGAGCTTAAGTCCTACTTGTTTGTATTGTATCATGTTTAATGGCATTCTTACTCAAGTTTATATCTGATTACTTAGATACGGGTAAATTATATAAGGTTTATATCGTAGACTAACTTTATAAAAAAATCTGTGAGTTATACTCCATCCGCGGGAGAACTAAACTAACCGATATAATTCTCTAAATCGCTAAACTGAAGGGGTGGACATTGCACGTAGAACCGATGGCCGTTGGGCCGGGAATGTTCTCGAATGGCGTCCACGTACCGGAAAGCGCAGCTTGAGTAGGCCCCTCTTAAGGTAAACTGATGACCTGGTGAAGGTCGCAGAAATCCGCCGGACGCAGGTGGCGCAGTTTACTCCCTTTCAAAAATGATATTGTAAATTATACATAAAATATTGAGGAGTACATTATTAGTATCAAACATTTTAAAATATTGGGCTATTTCGAGGTTTTTGTAAAATACCGGTTCCGGTCCCTGAATTTTAAGGTACTACCGGCTTCTCAAATACGACCTGAGTGTGCATTTCATACATTACCTACCTAATCTACAGCATAATGTAGTTAAGTTGCTAATTATCATGTATGTTGTTTCAGGTGACCCACAAAACCTCCGGCAAGGTGATGGTGCTGAAGATGAACCAGCAGCGGGCGAACCGCCCCAACATGCTCCGAGAAGTGCAGCTTATGAACAAGCTCAAACATCCCAACATACTTGGGTAAGTTAGGGCTCATGCATAAATCATGTGAGGTTTTTTTGGCTACTTTTTGACCCCCCCCTCCCCCATGGTGATGTTTGGTGAGTTCCAGTCCAGTTCCAGCAGTCTCACGTGTATTTTTCTCATTCAACTTTTCACGTTCGCTAGCCGAAATTCACAATATTTCTTAGTTTGTTCATCGTAGAAAAATACACGTGAGGTCTCCTTGTACCAACCCCCCCCCCCCGGCCCTACCGTGATCTTTCGTGATGTTTTCTTGGACCCCCTCCCCCCCTATAGGACCTCGCGTGATTTATGCACAAGCCCTTACCTGTTCAGCTATACCATCCAAATCTATGTATATACTCCAGATTCATCCGCGAATATAGTAAATGGGGCATCTGAGTCTGTCACTCAAATGAAAGCATTATTGGATCACACAGGTGCTCAAAATGTACGATTTTCTATTTCCAATTGAAAGATAAACGAGATATTTGTTATAAAATTCCCATGAGCACGGCTCACCCTGTCATTCGCAAGTGTGATCGGGCGTTGGTGGACTCTTTGGTCTTTGGTCTTTGGCTTTGGTATTTATGACATCTATTATTTATAATTTATATACATAGTAGTGTTACTAGGTAGGTACTTACATAAAAATACCACTCAAAATATATTAAATAAAACAATTTGAGTTATTCCACAAAAATATTTCCATAATTGTCTTGTGAAAAGCTATGTGTTAGCTTTTCACAAGAAGTTTAACTTTATAAATACTATTTAATTTTCACTATGATCAAATTGTTCGATAACAACAAAGATGACTCAGTGTCTGACGAACTTCGCGTGACATATGAGAACGCATGCTCTTGCATCTATCTGACAACTTCTGTACACATGCGCTATGAATATTTTTATTCTTTCGGACATATTAATATTAGAATATTACCCTTTCTGTATTCTCGTACAGACTCAAATATATTTGAATTATATCAAAATTTGCACTCTCCCCATTTGTCTAATAGCTAATAGGTACTCATGTAGTACTTAAACCTGAATTCAAAGATAAGTTCACCCTTTTCGTAACACTACTACGAAATACTCTGGATAATTCATGTTTATGATAATTATACGAGAATTAATATTATATTCTGGGAGAATTACTCACAAAATTGTAAAAAAAATATCAAGCCTATTTCGATTCGCTGAAGCTTCTGGGTACAAAAACGAGGTTCGAATTCTTTAATTACAAATGATGATTCACAAAATTCAACATTCTTTCTCTCATTAACTGCTCGGGCGCTTTGCACAAATATGGATATTTATATTTACTTAGGATGCGATCCCGGTTGAAAAGCGATGCCAAACAAATATTTAAACCTCAGCCTTGCCATAACGGTACAGAAGTGTAGATAGGTTTTAAAAATTCTCAAATTGATTGTGGGGGGGGGGGATGAGTACTCATTCCAACTTGAAGAAACCATCTTCAAGTGCACCACTTGCATTGCATGACTGACTACAAGGTTAATTAACGGAATTTTAAAATGAAACTGATATGATATTTATATTACACAATTATTCTCGAATTTTGGTTTTCGGAAACACCCTCTGTATTGAATGCAAATTAAACTCGTTTCTCTGCTACTGCATATTGCAATGCCTGAAAGTAAAACGACAAAATTTTCTAAATTGTACTATTCATACAGGGTGACATTTTAATCGTGATCACTTACTTTAGTAAGTGTATTCTAGACTTAACCATTTTGAATAAATAATAAAAAAAATGTTATTATCCCTATAAAAACAATTACATTCCGTTAGTGTCACAAAAATCGAACTTTTTTAAATTAATTTACCTACATTACCTTTGGGGTATATTGTACTTTTAAAGGTGGTTATGACTTATGACATATTAAAACGGCTTATTTTTTTAAAATATGTGGAATAGTACACCGAACTGCTTCTTTGAATTCATTAATAACACCAATTTTGTAATTCTCACATGTCTCTGTTCAAATGTACGAAAAAGCCTTGAAAAGCTGTTTTAATATATCAAAAGCACCTTTAAAAATAAAATACCTACAGCACAGCACAATTTTTTTAAACTTATTTTTAAGTGACTTTAACGACATTCGATTGTTATTTTATAAACAGAAGAACATGTTTCTGTTATCAATCTCAAATCTGTCAAATTTCATCCTGTATATAAACCTGCATGCAATTACAAAAAATCCAATTTCCCTTTGACCGCATATGAAAGATTAAAAACGGTTTTCCATTATTATTGGAAACTCGCCGGCCATGCCAGAAAAACCTGTGGCCGGCCAAGAATACTCGTATATCAATGTTTTATTACATTTTCTCTCGAACAGACGCACATTGTAGACAGATTTCTACCATATATCATTACTCCGTCAATATTAATATGGAGAAAAAGCTGGTCTAAAGATACGCTACCCGTTTTGAGCTGAGACGATAAGAAAACTTTGTAACTTATGTCTGCTTGAGAATTCTTGTACATTGACAGTCGTTGTTCTTTTCTATAGTCCAAATGGCCTTAACGGAAGGCCAGCGCTGTGACATCTTCAAAGCCAGGGCACATGCTGAGTTACTACTTGCTTGAGTTACTAACTGCAGTTCCTGCAGCAATACACATATTTTACCTCTTCGTTCTTTTTTATCTCCTTTACTTTTCATTTTATCTGTTTATTTTCGTCTGTGAATGTAAGAATTCAATGTTTGATCTGTATTTGTACTTCTCCAATAGATGTATTTTCTTTCTTTCTTATATTATTAAATATGTATTCATTTTCAACATTAATCCGAAACACAAAATAAAAAAAGTAAAATGAATTGATCATAACTTAACATAGTTTAATATTCACATGTTTTTCATGAGTGTGTTATGCCGCTGCAAAGTAACCTAAATTGCTAAAGTTTATTTGTCAATAATATTTCATATACTTAGTTCTTTCTTTACACGGATTTTCATTTTCTGCATTCTCTTGAGAAGTTTCCGCAATCCGCAACTACGAGGTATTCTAGATCGACCATATACTTGTGGTAACCGCATAATTCCTGCAAAAATCATACGTCCGAGAATATTTACTAGTTTCTGACATAACTTAATCGTTTCAAAACACCCCAGACAAGATAACCTCACTTCTACGGTTTTTAATTACCTCACACGACGCCACTTATGCAATTTCACGCTGCAACTCGATGCTCGCCCGATCCTCCGTACTCCCATCGCTTACCACAGAATGCGAAACATCTAACCAATATTTGAAAGAGCTGTGAATTGTGGGTCATTTGCAGAAAATATAGTACCTTTTCGTTTTTTGTCTGATCTGATCATCCCGTAGGATTTAGCTTCGCCTAATAATTACCTACGCCTAAAAGGTACGTAAAATTGGCGTAAACATGTTTTCGTGTTTTCTCCTTCAAAAATAGACCAATAACAACATTTATTTCATAAACAATTTAAGAACGCGATTTTTTTGCCTAAATGTTTCCCGCTGTTTTTGACAATAGGTAGGGGAAATACGTCCGAAATGACACATACGTACAAAACGACACATGCGGGTTATTTTGAATTTGGCGCACTTTAAAACGAAACTGAAAGTGACATTATGCAGCTATAACGGTTTTCTATGGTCTGGCAACTTTTGGACGCATCTACTTAATTAGTGCCGTTGGCATGACGGAAAATAAGTATTCACGCGTTGTGACTTTTTTTCTTGCCTATAAAGTTTTTGATCAAATGTTATCTTTTTTGGTGTTGTACCCTTCGATGTACCATTTTTTCATGCCGCAATCATTTATCTTTAGATTGCACAGCTTACTGTTAGAAAAAGAAGCCTTTACATATTTATTTTAAATTTTTATTTTTTTTCATTGCTATACGGACAAAACGACATACAGTCGAGGAATTTAATTTCCTACCCATTTCGTACTTTGTCATAGTAGCTATAATATGACAGTCCTAGCAGCTTTCATATTGATTGTCACTGTGACAAGGTACGAAATGGGTAGGAAATTAAATTCCTCGACCGTACATAAAATTGGACAAAATAACATAGGGTATGTGGCATACTTAGTGTTGGCTTATGCTCCTCAAACGTTTGATGAACTACAAAAATCCTCCTAAAGCTCTCCCGGTAAAATAAGAATGCAAGGACACTGAACTCGTTTGAAGATATTAATGATAAAGACGATTTTCCTAATGTTTCTTACAGCGATGAAGAAAACTGCACTTGTATATCTTGTAACAACCTTCATTCACACTCTCAGCCCGGAGAAGACCGATTGTCGTGTGTAAAGTGTTCAATTCGGGTTCACATTTCATGCACCAGCAATCCAAGAAGAAATAGATGTTTCATTTGCGAATTATAGCAATAATTTTGTAATGTGTCATTTAGTCCAGTAGCAATATGTCATTTTGTCCGATGCATATGGACAAAATGAATTTTGACTAGTCTCCGCTAATTATTTTTTAATATTTTTTTGGTTGATAGTTTGATAGAAGTGTGTATATGTTTCGATAACTGAAGAACCAAATATTATTGATATAAAATAAACTATGGCAGTGCTGTGAAATACCAGGAAAAATGTTATGACACAAAAACAAAACTATGTGTCATTTTGGACGTACTTCCCCTATACGTAAAATTTGTTTTATGACTGTCTGAAAAATATTTTTTTTAATTTATGGAGAAGAAAAAAAAGACTGCTGAAAAGACAATATCCAGAGAGGAAACATTTGTATGAAAAAAATAAACTCCCAATCCATCTTAATTAAATTTGCGTCAGTTGACTTATGTTACTTTAGAATTCTGTTCCCTCGCTCTCCGAGCAATGAGAACACTGCCGCAGGCCAGCTAACCGCAAAATATGAGCCCAAATGACGCAACGACCTACAATTGATTCAGTAATCGTTACTTAATTCCCTATCCTAAAGCAGATCGCGGTTTTATCAGCTGTTTCAAAGCGCAAAGCCGAAAAACCGTATGCATTCTTCGTCAGCATATCGAGGGTTTAGTGGTCAAACCCGATAAGTCGAGATATTCTTTCATTAAAATAACAACTTCACATCAATGTCATATAGTTCGTATTTTAAAAACAGGTTTACTCGACTTATCGGGCTTGACCACCCAACCCTCGATATACAGGGTGTTTTTTATATCATTAGCCATATTGCAATATGTGTTGGGTAAAGGCGTAAAAAAAAATTTGGTAAAACAAAAATAATCCATTTTTCATTATCCTTTTTGTTATACATTTTTTTTTAAATCCCATTATCTAACGAATCTTTGGTCACTATGATCACTTGCTTACTTTGCGTACTGCCCCTCCATCTCATAACTGCCAAATCAGATTGGAAAGGGTGTTTGAGTTTGCAACTTTAATTAACCCGCATAAGGTAACTAATTCAATGCGTTATAACGTACGTAACAAGTTTCCTACGCATGGTGGGGAATGGAGGTGGAGCTTAACTTGCAGGTAAATCTCACGAGACAGCATTATCAGTCTATCGCATACAGTACTAATAATGAGGGTATTAAGAGTTGCGCTCCGATCTGAGGGTAGTTTGACTCGAGCGCGTTCACGCAAGCGCACTCCTTCTTTGTTTACAGAGTGCTATACAAATGGCACATGGCATCTTGCGATCAACCGAGCCAGCGTAATTTGACCTCAAGAACGGAGTAACTTAAATTTTCCGTCCTACAAACGCGTACTGGTTTACCTCAGATATCGATTCTAATGCACTCTCTAAGCAAATTGAATTGTTGATGACGACGAGCAGGTACAGTAGGTATGCGCTTGGGCAGTTTTAATCAAATAACAATCGTGTGTGCATGTAGTTAGGACATTTTATTCATTGTTTAGTGCCGATGGTGGGGTGAGTGACGTCGGCTGATCGGTGCTTGTGATGAACTCCTGATTGGCTAAGACTTGACTACTCAAACCTGCTACCCTTTTGTCTGCCATCGAATCGCACGGATTGAAACAAACTTGCCTATTGACCACAAATTATGTTTTTGCCGGATAAAAAAACCGGAAAAAAAAAAAAACAAAAAAAAAGTGTCACTTTTTTTTTCAAAAATGTTATGTACTGGTGATCGCGAATGACATATCCAAATTTGGCTAACGACATAACAAACACCCTGTATTATAAGTCTAACCCTTAACTTGGCAGTGTATCTTAAAAGATACATACTTGTCGACCCACTTTTTGTATTTTTTTAAAGAGAGAATTTTTTGCTCTACATAGCGGCGAGGAGGTTGAACGCACGATTTTTTAAAATTCTGCCAAGTTTAGGGTTTACTGCTGAACCCTGCCTTCCGCAAGGATCTTCACGACTTCACTCTGCGCTACTTGCACGTCACTTATGGCCAGTTTCGTTTGGCCGAACGGAGTTCGGAGTAAACGTAAAACCTATATAACCGTCTGTCTGTCTGTCGGCACCTTAGCTCAGTGACCGTTAGTACTAGAAATTTGCAATTTGGTGCAGGTATACAATAATACATATTAGGTACTGTTAGTCACGCTGACAAAGTGATAGAAGAAAATGTAAAAAAAAAGTCGGGTACCTCTACTTACTTTAGTGAAATCTTATAGTGTGGGGTATCGTTAAAAAGGTATTTTAAAAAGAGGAAAGTAAATATTTTTTGAACATAACCGCTCCAGAACCGCACCAGGACTGATGGCATGGTGATGGTCGCAGGAGTCCGCTGGATGTGGATGGCACAGGACCAGTGATTGTGGCAATTTTTGCGGTTGGCCTATGTTCAGCAGTGGACGCCTTTCGGCTGATTTGATGATGCGTCCCTCTAAATTTTGATCCTAGGGTCCGAAAAATATGTAAAATGCCCTGAATTATGGTCATACTTTAAAAGAAAACCATTTTGAACATAATTGACCCCGCCCTTTTTGACCAACTACGGAAATCTACACCAACCATGGCCCGGCATGCTCTTAGCTGTCTTTTTAAGTTTTGTACCCATAATTCCAATCAATGGCAATCTTTAAGTAATCTGCCGCGCTAATCTGCCAACAAAATGAAGATCGTGTCATACTACGATCCGTGTTTTTCGCGTGACGCAACTTTGACGTTCACCTCTGCTCCGTGCTTTTGACACTAGTACACCAAACGAAGGAAACTCAGAGGAAAAAACTCGTGTATGAGCGAATTTTGGCATAGTTGTAGGGAATGGTGTTTTAAACCACATACTAAAAGTACTGGTGGTTAGGGGTGGAGCTAAGGGGGGGAGGGGGGTGTAAAGGTCGTTATTTTTAATTTTTCGTAAATAACTCGTAAACCGTGGCTTATAGCAAAAAATGTTCTAGTACATAAGTAATCTACATAAAATTCTCTACAAAAAAGACATATGCATGTGTCCTCTGGGATCACTGTGTCATGAGATAAGAAAGCAAGAAGATGGACAATAAAGAAATAAACACGTTTGTTTAAGTAGGTATAGCACATACAGGATACTCGCAAGCATTCCAAAAGATTTTAATGTTCAATTCCTGACCATATTTAGAGTCTTTAATGTTATATAAAATTTCCTGGATTCGGCTTGGTTTCAGAGATAATCAACCTTTTTTCGAAATAAGTTTTTCGACGTAACCCGTCATAAAACTTCTTTTTGATTGCAATGCTACCACAATGTGTTTTAATATTACCACACCTTTTTCCTGGCAATCAAAAAATGGGAATAGACTTGACGAAATAACCTGTCCCAAAAAAATATTCAAATAAATAATTTTAACAGATTGTTGTTATGATAAAAAGTACTGGAAATGTTAAAAAGTATTCAAAAAATGTAAAAAAAAGAGAAAAAAATATTTTTTTTTGGTGGTATTTGACATAAGGTGTCATAGTCATTTTCGTTTATTTTGATATCTAGAATGCATACTTAAAATCTTTTGGAATGCTCGCGCCCGGGCGCGGCCTGCATACTTATTTGTAAAAATAAAATTCCTAATTATCTTCTAAATCTAAAATATTCTTATAATCATCGTCAAAAGATTTTAACTATGCATTCTAGACATCAAAACAAACAAAAAATATTATGAGACCTAATGTGATATACCACCAAAAAAAATATTTTTTTTTCTCTTTTTTTTACACTTTTTGAATACTTTTTAACATTTCCAGTACTCTTTATCATAACAACAATCTGTTAAAATTATTTACTGGAATATTTTTTTAGGGACAGGTTATTTCGTCAAGTCTATTCCCATTTTTTGATTGCCAGGCAAAAGGTGTGGTAATATTAAAACACATTGTGGTAGCATTGCAATCAAAAAGAAGTTTTATGACGAGTTACGTCGAAAAACTTATTTCGAAAAAAAGGTTGATTATCTCTGAAACCAAAGCGAATCCAGGAAATTTTACATGACATTAAAGACTCTAAATATGGTCAGGAATTGAACATTAAAATCTTTTGGAATGCTCGCGAGTATCCTGTATGTGCTATACCTACTTAAACAAACGTGTTTATTTCTTTATTGTCCATCTTCTTGCTTTCTTATCTCATGACACAGTGATCCCAGAGGAAACATGCATATGTTTTTTTTGTAGAGAATTTTATGTAGATTACTTATGTACTAGAACATTTTTTGCTATAAGCCACGGTTTACGAGTTATTTACGAAAAATTCATAATAAGGACCTTTACACCCCTCTCCCCCCGTTAGCTCCACCCCTAACCACCAGTACTTTTAGTATGTGGTTTAAAACACCATTCCATACAACTATGCCAAAATTCGCTTATACACGAGTTATTTCCCCCGAGAGGCAGCTTTTGGTCTTCGTTAGGTGGGCTACACTTCCTAGGAAGGATTTCCACTTTCGCCGTGTAATCGTTGACTAATTGCTTGTCACGCGTGAGAGTCGAAGATTTAATATAGCCTTAAGCCGGAATTGCACTAAAAGTAATGCCGGACATTTCAAATATTTAATTTGACATGTCGGCGCTTTCAATAGTCTTAGCTTCTTCATTTTTATGACAACTTTACCGGTAACAGGAGTCTGTAATTGAAGTTATTACTAATTAGTGTCATCATAATTTACTTTCTGTTTTTCTCGCTTGTACTGCCGTTTTTATTGTGACAGACATAGGAAGTAAGAGATAGTTCGCACGAACGCTTAAAAAGTTTGAAACGAACCTGACGTTGGCGGTATTTTATGCTCAATTCGATTTAACATCCAACGCCCAACGTCGAAAATCAAACAGTGCTCGATAAAAAGGCGCCGCAGTTTAAAACCATCGTGTGAATGATTATACGGTTTTACATTTGTTTCATTTGAACGTTTTTTTAACGGCCGCTAAAAAAACGCTCGTGCGTACTAGCTCTAAGTTAGACGGGAAGTCACGCGGCATATCACGGTAAATAGGGTAAACCTGTGTACTCTGCCTGAAACCTTTAATCAGCCTCTTATAAAAAAATAGGACCAGTTCACTTTTAGGAACACCCAATTTTGCACCAGGTTTGTAACGATAGAGTCTGGCTAACGAAAGCTGAGAATGAGAAATGGCGGCAAATTAATAAAATATAGAGTATGGTATCACTGGGTTGCACCCCGAAAATCAGTCTTGATACTTGTAATATATTTAAAACTTAAAATCATTTTGTTAAATTACCTGTATTTATTACAATCCAAATTAATATATTATATATATGTACATACGTAGCTGTTCCATGCAACTTTGTCTGCATGACACAATGCAATATGATGTAGGTATTGTAGGTACCTACTACGCTAAATGATGACCCATACAGATTGGCTTAAAATTTGATGTTTTTCAGCTCTTCATATCATTATAGTCTTTATACCATAATATGGCCGAAAAACAGAGTGATTTTCAAACTTGGATTTATTATATGTCTATACATAGGTTTAGGTAATATTAGTAACGATTTGTAAATTGTATCATCGCAGAATGGGTGTAATCATGATTAAACCTATAAAATTGTCCATTACGACACAAGTGCGAAAACCGTGAAATTCTAAACGAGTGGCGATTTTTTAAAACGGGATAGGGAGTGTTTTAAATCGACACAAGTTACGAATTTCGTTATTGCACGTGTCTCGTAAGACGTTTTTTAGTACAGATGGCCCTCCGAAGTTTTGAACCTGACTTAAAATGACCCACTTCTCACACTAGAGCCTAAAAAATGCACCATCTGTACTAAAAAAATATAATTCTGCCGGTGTGTGTATTTTTAATAAATAGGACACGAAATATTTATATTTTTTATTCAGAATAATTAAAGTCAGACTTAAAAAACTCATACAATGATTCATACTATTTGTGCCATAACACATAAATCACATAATAAACTCATCTAATGCAGTTTTTATGACATTGTCTCTTTCGATGTACTTATCTTCCACATTAATGACATGGTCAGTCATTGATTTCCAATCTGAGGCAGTTATACTCGCGAACTTTTTTCTTTCTTCTCCAACTCGCATAACTTTTCTACCGTATTTTTGACAGCGTTAACTCCTTCAACCTCTCCCAGACCTTCTGGTAAAAAAACAAATGACCATTTTAAATCAACCTAACATAAATACAAACTTAAATCTATTATAGTCGATAGTATATTAGATAATGAGTATAAGAAAATTTATTGAATAAAGGTAAGTATCAAAATGGTACTTCGTACTAACCTGGGAACACCGATATCGTGTGTAAACACTCATGTTTTTCCTTTTAAGCGATGATTTTCTCCTCTTGTTTTTCTTTATATTTACTTATTATAGTACGCAGCAGCTTACGAACATTACTTTTCATAGTATTTTTCATCATAAACATCTTAAAACGTTGCAATTGTGGAAAGCGAGCAATGGGTGTCAAGTCGAACGAAAGACAGAACATGACGTTTGACAATTCAGCTTGTGATGCCATATGAAAAGTTCCGTAAAAAACTCATTCTCAGCTTTCGTTAGCCAGACTCTAATTAAGCATTAAATTTTAATAAAACTTGGTTTTGATTTGATGACAATTTTCGTGTCTTCGTGAAATTGTAGGTTCGTTTTTTTAATAGCAGAATTAATAAAAATACAGATAAAAAGCCTGATGACGCTTAACAAGATTTAATCATCGGCGGTCTTTACTAAGAAGTCCGCCACATTGTTGCATGTCTCAAATTAATTATTAATTCGCATGCACATCTCTTAGCAGGGACAAATAAATATACAAAGACTGATAATTTCTTCGTCGCATATTTTATTATTACC